>CAUOFW020007690.1:0-20150 GCA_963454935.2 Ilex paraguariensis | reverse complement strand
CAAATCAGAAAGTCTAAGTTATAGTCGTAAAGTACATGATTACATATTTACACCCAACGGAGGTTTCTTGATTCTACTTCAGATTTTCCAAACATTTTTTTTTCAATTGAAACGTGTCTTCCGCAAGTAGCACATGGTGTGTTACTCGAAGGTAAATTGTAAAAAAACTAATGTACCTTTGGTATAACATATTGCGAAGAATTTCTGTGGTCATAATTAGAACCTGAGCATCTCTATTGACTGCAGAATCTCCGTCAGAAGACCAACGTTGACATTGCTATCACCGAATGTCTCACTAAAACACCAGAAGAACCCCAACATAAACAACAAAAGATTCAATGGTTACGTCGAAGAACACGATATATTAAACATTAATTAAATAGCATACCGGAACTCACGAAATTTCTGATTAGATAAAGCCTTAAGAGGAGTGGTGTAGAATATTCTCTTTCCTCTAGCTACCGTAGCCACTGCCGCAGCTTCGGCAATCAATGTTTTTCCACTACTTGTCGGCGCAGAAACCACAACTGAAGAACCTCTCAGAAAAGCTTGAATCGCCAATCTCTAAGAACAATTAAAAAAAAGCAAATACAAATCAATGAATTCTTATATTTTCAAAACAAAAAAAATTGTAACTTTTAGGTGAAACGAAAAACTGAAGTATAACCTGGAATTTATCGATGCGAAAAGTATAAATAGAAGCGAGTTCCTCGACATCGATAATGTCTTCACCGAACTCTCTGACCTCATTGCAGATCCTCTGAACTCTCTGCCATTTGAATTCCTCAAACTTCGACTTGGTCTCCAAAACATCCACCACTGAACTTTCAATTTCGTCCTCAATATCTTCAAATCCATCGGAAATTTCACCAGAGCCGACGACGTATTCATCAGCGGCTTCATCGTCGTCGTCGTCGTCATCTTCATCATCTTCGTCGGAGAGTTGTGTCTCTACAGGGAACACCGACCTCTTGTAGAGTGTTCGTAATTGAGAATTTTTTGAAGTCGATGCGCCGAGATTTTTGAGGCAGCAAACCCTAGGGGTTGAAGAAATGGAAAAGCTTTGCGTGCGGAGGGTTGGAGAGAATAGGCTGTGGGAATGTGTGAGAGAGAGGAGCTCATGGCGGGAGAGATTTAGAGTTGTTACGAGTTAAAGATAACAATGCACATATACCACGGATATTTCGGGCGTGGTTTTAGCTTAACGGGTCCGGGTCAATCCATCAAATCACATTCAACAAATAAAGCGATACATATCAAATTAAGTTTTATCAAATTAAGCAAATTCCATCATCCTTGACCACCCTTAGGTGGAAAATAAGAAACAGAATATAAGACTAAATTTTGAAATTAAAATTTTACAGTCTACATGATATGGCACATTCACATACTAATTATTATTATTTTTTAATTCTTTTGTTTATTATGTTTAGTATCATCATTTATTTAGGGCCACTAAATTCAATTTAAAATTTGATCATAGTACTATTAACCTCACAAAAATATTGTGATATACTACTTTTTGTTTATTTTACTAATTGTTTTACTTTATATTTAAGTGTTAAGGGCAAAACACATTTTGCTTCTTGAATGATATTAACAAATTTAATTTGCACTCGTAAAAATTCATTTTTTTTCCACTACATATTAAATAGGATAAATTATACTCACAATCCCTGACATTTGACTAAATAAAATAGAGACCCTTTGACATTTCTACAATAACACGGAGACCCATTATTGGCGTCAGTGACTCGCGTTAACACAAGTGATAAATGATTATTTTAATCCTTTAATTTATTTTAAAATAAAATAAATAATACATAATAAGTAATAAAATTAAATATATTATCAAAAATTAAATTAACTTGCAACAAACTCCATCATAGCCTTTACACCACCGATTGACGTCTCACTCATCCCTTACACTATGACCATTGCCACCACTCATTCTCCTTTCTTTCTCTCTCTATACCAACCTACAACAAACCTCGTCACACCCAATCCAACTGCCACCACTAACACTATTCCAAACTTATCACTCCCAACCCCCCCCCTTTTTTATTTTATCTCTCCACATCTCTTTTTTTTTCTCCTTCTCAGATCTCCCAGCTCCCCCCGCCCCCTTCCTTATAACAAACCCCATTGCCCCACCCTCAACTGCCACCACCACTCTAAATCCATACTCCTAACTCCTTTTATTTATTTGTCAACTTTTCTTCTCTCTTCCTCTCAAATCCCCCCTCTGATCTCTTCCTACAACAAACCCTATTGCACCCACCCCTAACTGTCACCCTTCGCCCATCACTCCAAACTCAATCTTCCCAACCCCCCCCACTACCACTGCCATTATCATTTTTAAATCACCACTCTCAGTTTGAACTAATTATCCTAGTTGATGGTAATTTTTTATTAATTTTAATCAAAATGTAATAGTTTAATGTTAATCTTTGATTAATTTTTATAATTGCATAAAAAATGTTGGTAAAATGATAAATTATGATAATTAGTGAACAATATTATCTTAAAAAATGTTGGACATAAAGGGATAATTTTGAAATTAGATATATTTTGTTCCATGATATCACTGTTTTCTGTTAGTCAAACTAATGGCGGGAAGACAAGAGGGGTGCTTGTGTCATGATTTTTAAATCTCAAAGGGTTGTCATATAATTTTAAAAATATTGGGGGCCTCCTGTTATTTGGTCAAATGTTAAGAAGAGTGAGTATAATTTACCCTATTAAATATCCCAAATAACATTCATTATTATCTATGTCAAATCAATGTGTGGCGTACGTCACAGAATTTAAAAAAAATAGTAACAAAAGTTAGTGCCATATCCAAATTGTAATTATTTTTATGACATTATTTTTTAAAAAATTTAATATTTGAGGGTATAAATTAATAATTTAAAAAAAAATTAAGTTAGAAAATATGATTCTCTTATTTTTCAATCCATACTTCTAAACGGACCCCTAGTGACCCGTTTGATTGCACCACTAAGCCGAAGCTAATCTCTTGTTTTTTTTCACCTACAGTTCACGCAAAAAATCTTTCTTAAATCTAAAAAATAGTAAAATTTAAATTTAAAATGATTGAATTTGCAATTCATTATAATTACCATTTCAGTCCTCTTTCGAGTTGAGTTAATCCCATGTTGACCATTTAAAAGAATCAATCTTACAGTGATATTTTATGTATTAAAAAAAAGGTGATATTTTTTGTTTTTAATTAAATATTAGAATATTATTATTTAATTTTCTATTCAACTACTCACTCCTTTCTCCGATACTTTTCGTCGGTGCCTCCCCTATCTCACCAAAACCTTTCCGTTTACACAGTTACACAGATCTCACCGGTCAAGCAATCCAACGACGGAGATGGCTTTGACTCGCAGGAGCTCCAATCTCCTGAAATCCCTTACCACAATCAACCCCACCACTCGCCTCTTCTCCACCTCTTCCGATTCGTCCATCACCATCGAGACCAGCGTCCCCTTCACCGGCCACAAAATCGACCCGCCGTCCCGCTCCGTCACAACCTCGTCCTCCGAACTCATGACCTTCTTCACTGACATGTCGCAAATGCGGCGAATGGAAATCGCAGCCGACTCACTCTACAAAGCCAAACTGATACGCGGTTTTTGCCACCTGTACGACGGCCAAGAGGCCGTCGCCGTCGGCATGGAGGCTGCAATTACCAGAAAGGACAACATCATCACCGCGTATCGCGACCATTGCTTATACCTTGGCCGTGGTGGAACCTTATTGGAAACATTTGCAGAGCTAATGGGGCGTAAGGATGGATGTTCAAAGGGAAAGGGTGGTTCGATGCATTTCTATAAGAAGGAGAATGGTTTTTATGGAGGGCATGGGATTGTGGGAGCTCAAGTGCCATTAGGTTGTGGGCTAGCTTTTGCGCAGAAGTATAGTAAGGAGGATAATGTGTCGTTTGCGCTTTATGGAGATGGAGCGGCGAATCAGGGGCAGCTGTTCGAGGCCTTGAATATGGCTGCTCTTTGGGATCTTCCTGCGATCTTAGTTTGCGAGAACAATCACTGTAAGTGCCACTAAAAGAGAATGTGATTTGATAGATTATGGATTGTTGTATTTGTATGTTTGTTTAGGTGGTTAAGAAATGATTTTATATGAATGTTTTTGTAATGTTGCTGCATTTCACTGTCTTTACGTATGTAATTGGGGAAGATGATGTGATTTGATTGATTTTGGATTGTTGTTGCAGATGGGATGGGGACGGCTGAGTGGAGGGCAGCAAAGAGTCCAGCCTATTATAAGAGAGGAGACTATGTTCCTGGTTTGAAGGTGATATTGAATAGCATTTGTTGTGGTCTGATTTTGTGTATGTGATTGCTTGAGGAGGTTGAGTACTTGTGCTGTTTTATCTTGCTGAAATCAAGGTTTGGTGTGTGTGAGAATGTGAATATTTGCTTAAAGATATTGGCTGTGGAAGTTTATGATTGTGTGCTAATTTAGAATGTGAAGTAGTGGGTGTTACTTGGCTTGGATGTATTAGTCTTTCTTCTTCATAAATGGTTGTAATATAAGTAATGGAGCTTTCTCCGGTCCTTCAGTTTTTAACTTCTTGATGTAATATGGATTACTTTGTTTACTTTTGGTGTTATTTCATTGGAGGGCATAAAGTTTGATTTGTATGACTTACCGTTACTTAGATTTCCAAAATATGTTTTTATCTCTAAATGCTTTTCTATGGCATTTTCTATCTCTTAGATATTTTCATCCTCTTCCGTTTTACAGGGCGAGTTTTGAAGATCTTTTCCTGAATTTATACTTAGCTCGACTTCCTATATAACTTAGAGCTGTGTTGTGTGGCTGCAAGTGGTTTTGACAGTTTATGTTTGCTGGTCCTTAGTTATACAGTGATTTTATACTCAATTCTTGAGATTAAGATGTATTAGATGACTGGTGCAATTGTATATTTTTTTTATTCGCAGCTCCAAATTATTGTCAGCGGAAGAAAGAAATTTATCATGACCATCCCATGTGTAATTGAACATTAAGGCTTGATAGGATGAGTACACAATCCTAAGTTACTTATGTGATTCTATTTCTATGTCATTATGTGTTTCTTTATTCGGTATATGTGGTCATACATTTTACTTTGAAACAGGTGGATGGTATGGATGCCCTTGCTGTGAAACAAGCATGCAAATTTGCAAAGGAACACGCTTTAAAGAATGGACCAATCGTGAGTACATTTATCAGTAATTGGTCTTATTTTATGACTTGTCATTCTACCCTTCAACAATTTTAGTGGTTCCTCTCTTTGTAATGAATCATAAGACACAAAGTAGGAGTAGGTGTTTTTGGGTGTTCCCCAAGTTAGCTGTGGAGATGTTGGACTGCCCCTCTCCTTCGCCCCAGTTGTTCAATGAGGCAGAAGAAATAAGGGCTTTACATTTACTTTACTCGTGAGAGAGATGTTTTACTATTTGTATTTAAACTCAGGATGTATATACCCAAAAAATAAAAAACTCAGGAGGCACGGTCAAATATATTCCCAAATTCTGATTTATTTTGTATTTAATAATATCTTTGTTTAGTGCCATGCTGTTGGAAATTGGAATTACTAGAATGAGATATATATGCTATATGGGACATGTAGAGTTATCCGAAGGGGGTTAGGATATTCTTTTCTTACACCAAATTGATGTTAGATAACCGCATATACCCAAATAACTACTTAATAAAACAAAAGTGTCTTTACCATAAAGGACAACAATAGCCCAGATCATTTAGATTTAGCTGTTTATCCTACAACTTATATTTTAATCACAATAAACTTTTTAACCCCAGTAAATTGTTTAACTACACTTGCATTAAAAATTTGTTAATCAAACTTGTATTTTAACCATAGTAAATTTACCCGCTTTTATTTTTATTACAGTAAAAACAATTCACAGTTGACTAAAAGTAGAAGTGCACACTTGGCCATGCATTGCATGAGAACCTCCCTAGTGTTTCAATAGGGTAAAAGGTTATTATGGAAGCTGCATATTGCCGTTTCTCAATCTGTGAAACTTGTACGTTTATATTCTTTTGACATACAACTAAAATACCTTGCTTTTCTTTTTGAAGTTTACCTTTTTCTTTTGGTCAGACTTTTTAATGTTTACTTTTGTGTGCCATATTATGTGCTATTATTGGAACTAAGAGTGGCATATATCATTAACGTCCGATTTCTTAATTCTTATTTTCTTGATATTGGTGTCCAGATTCTTGAAATGGACACATACAGATACCATGGTCATTCGATGTCTGATCCTGGGAGCACGTATCGCACACGTGATGAGATAACTGGCGTGAGACAGGTTGATATATTCCCTTTTTTCTCTCTGATTGCAGAATATATTAAAATATCTCTCTGAGATGTCTCGTATGATGGGTATTCCTTAGTTTGGATTTGCTATGTTATTTGCAGGAGCGTGACCCAATTGAAAGAATAAGAAAACTGTTATTATCTCATGATATAGCCACTGAGAAAGAGCTAAAGGTATCTGAAGATCTGAAACCCTTAGTTTGAATTTACCCCTACCAAATTCTATGTTTGAAATGATCAATTACTTGATCATTTGTTCTTCTCTTTATCATAAATGAGGGTGATCAATCTCATTTTCCTGTTAGAGAGTAACGTCTTATTGAGGTTTGCTGGTTGATTTTATTGAAATCTTGTGCAGGATATTGAGAAGGAAATAAGAAAAGAGGTAGATCAAGCCATCGCAGCAGCTAAGGTAAAACATGGCATGATTTGTATTTGTAGTCCATTCAGTAGTTCTAGAATAAGTGAACTTCGGAAGTGTGAACATTTTTGAAAGCTTAGCTTTTATGCGTTTTTTTGCATTGCTGGTGATTCATGATCTTTTTGTTTTGTGTGTTTCCAGGAGAGCCCCATGCCTGATCCTTCTGAACTTTTCACCAATGTCTACGTGAAAGGTTATGGAGTTGAGGTAGATTTTAGCTCCTCATGATCTGTTAGTGTTTATATTATTTCAAAAAATGACGACATCTTTATCAATCTATCAATCAGTCAGTTTTTTTTGGGTTCACCTCAATATCGCTAGGCTATAGTTTTATTAATCCAAAAAAGAATTACAGTTAGCCAAGGGGGACGTAATGAGCCTTACTCCTCTAAGAGCATCTCTAAGAGAACATGTAAAATAGTTTTTTGCTACAGTAGTACTCTAAATGTAGAGCATCACTATATCAACTTGTATAAATACTTTACAATTTTTTCTCTCTCCTATCCTTACACACCTCTATTGTCCACTCTCTGTCTTTCTCTTCGTTCTCTCTCTCTCTCTCGCCCTCCAATAGTCCGAACAAAGGTACAAAATATGTGAAATAATATTTAAGAGTAGTTAAAATATAGAAAATCTATTGAAGTGTGAATTGAAAAAGTGAGTAGCTAAATAGAAAAAATGTACTTTTGGATAGCTAAAATACAAAATCTTGTTGTAGATGCTCTAATGCAATCTAGGCTACATCATTTCAAAGGAATAATAAAAGAATAAAATTAAAAAATGCACGCTACTTACAAATAAAAGACCCACAGATTGGCTCTTATAAGAATTGAATTTTCCCACTAATGTCTCACCTTCCTTTACGTAAATTTCCGTTTTGAAGAAAATCTTGGAGAATAAGTAATCTTCCTTGGAATGGAATATCATAAAATTCAAAAGACTTCCAAAAAATCTGCCACTATATTTCCTTCCATAACAAACCTAATACCTTGAAGGACATCTTTAATTGTCAGCCACTTATACCATAGTTTCCAACTAGGAGAGATCCCTTGATTCACCATATCAATTAGTAGCTTAGAATCGAACCCAATGATAAAATCGTAATCTGTTAAAACCAAGATCCATAATTATTTCCAAATCTTCCAATAAGGCCAAACGTCTGCTTCCAGATTAGTACAACACCCATAGGAATACGAAGCCACCACTAAGACGTGTCCTTCATGATTCCTCATTGTAACTCCTCCTCCCGAAGGACCTGGATTTCCCTTGCAATAGTATCTGGTAATGGAAATTTACTTATCAGATGTGCGCCAATAGTATCTGGTAATGGAGGCCCACTTTGTAATTTTATGTATGGCCCTTTGTTACAGAATTCCAAATGCTCTGAAATGAGTTAAGTGCACATGCAATGCATGTGATAAACAATTTACAACAGAAATAAATGTAGGACATTAACAAATCTGAATTTGGCCATGTTTTTGGATTTCCGGATTAAGTAAATCTGATAACTAGACTCACATCACAGTCACACCGATTACCTGAACCTAAGTTTATGAAACATGGAGGCTGATGATCCTTTGACAAGGGGATAGTCAAAGAGCAGAAAGAGAAATGTTTTGGAGTTTGCAAAACAGTAACTAAGAGATTCAAATCTTAAAAAACCATGATTTTTGTAGACTTGCAGCATTGGTATGATATTCAATTTTGATGCTGTTTTAATTCGGAAACAACACAGACATATTATTCAGAGTAAATTTCAACTTAACAAAACTTTATCTAAACTATTTAATTTTGGCTGCATTTTTGAGAATAATATTATATTTTTTAAGATTACTGATTAGTACTAATAACTCTTTTTTAATTTTAATATGTTGCAAAAACACCATAATTTCTTCAACCTAAATAAGCAGAAATTATGTGGTGGAACACAAGTTGTGGGATTTCATCCAATATAAGTTTGGCGATGGTGGTTTGATTTGTTTTTCTTGTAGCAGCGTGTTAACAAATGAGATGCTATTGTATTGTAGGAGTTTACATATGTAGCATATGGTTTTTGTTATGATACATACGTGTCATTACTTCTTAAAAATATAACAGATTAATGGATAAATGGTGATCAGATGACTCAGATCAGTCTTTGGTAATCATTCTTAAGCTTGTTATTTAACTGGCTTGACATCAGATTTTCATTTGGTGATCTGTTGCAGGCATTTGGAGCAGATAGGAAAGAAGTGAGGACAGTGCTTCCTTAAAGCAAGCATTGGAGAAATTTTATAACTTCCCCTCCTCTGGACCAGGAGGAAGAAAAAAGGAAGAGAGAATTTTAAAAAATAAAAGGTGTAACGAAATCATCTCCCTCCTGGATGCTTCCTCAGCTTCACTTGTTCTGATTTTGGTGTAGAGAATGGTGGTTTCTCTGTTCAAGGTTAGAATCTTAGAGTTCTGATGATGTAATTTTTGGCGCACGGCTCATTGATTTTCTTGCTTGAAAATTGAAGATGGATATCTTCTTACATTTCCTAGCAGCATGTTTGTTATCATATTACAGTTTGTTGGTTTACTATATTTGGATGGTATGAGAGGAGGACACTAGACAGTGCAGAGTGAGGCTCGTAGCGAGGTTATGTCGTGTGTTCACTTGTTAGGACTGATAATCGAGCCGAGTTTTGTGAGCTTGAACCAAGTCTGTCTAGCTCATTTTTTTTAAAAGAGCTTAAAAAATTATTCAAGCGCAGCTCATTTAGAAAATGAGTTGAGCCTAAAACAAGTTGAACCCATATAGTTTGACTATTTTATATATAAACGAGCTAAGTTATGCAAGTTTGAACTGAAGTTTTTAGGCTCGTGTTTTAAGCGAGTTTAAAAAATTATTTAAATTTAACTCATTTAGAACATGAGTTTAAGCCCAAATAGCTCGGCTTAATTATCAACTCTAATCACAATGCTTTGAAGTTACCGTTTCTTGGAATGAATTTCAAAACACTATTTGGTTAAACTATTGACCAAAACTTGAAAGAGGTGGCAAATACTGTTGTGAACGAACGCCATCAATAGTCACTCGTGGTCACTGATAAGCACTGTTACTGTTGTGTGAGCCATTCTGGATGTGGTAATCTGATGGATTTTCGATAAATCTTGCGGGCGAATCATACCATTATTTATGGTCTATAAGCTCATAAAAAAAGAGTAGGGACCATGAACCCTCTCCAGAGTTGGGTGCCAAAGACTTAGAGTAAGGGACAGAAGATTTCAAATCAACATTTAGAGAAAGATTTGTGGAGCTGGAGTATATTCGAGGATTAGTTTAGCTCATCGAGAATCGTCTAAATCATTTAAATTTCAAATTTGTAATCTCGAAGTAATATCGCCTAAAGTATTTTTGTCTAGAGTTCGATTGCATGTCACCGTCTTGGATAAATCCAATATTAATTTTATCCATTAATACAAATTCGATTCAACACAAAATTTGAAAATGACAAGATTAATTTGACATATGTAATAAATGAGTTAAATTACAATTCAATACAAATAACACGATTAACGGATACTGTAAATAGAAAATAAATATTTTACAAGTATTGTAGACAAAAAAATAAGAATTTTTAATTTTTTTTAAATAGTATTATATGAGTTGTTGTGAAATTAAATAATTTTTTATTGACACAAATATTAATACAAACGCAACACATACTAAAAGTGACCTGATATGAAAATAATACAACCAAAAGTAGCATGACAAGATACAACACGATATGATTAACACTCTTAAATCATCCAAAGGTCTCCCAAGCTCGGTTGTCAACAGCACACAAAGGATCTATTTGTTTTGTGGGCGAGGGGAATTGATGTCTAAGGTTTGAGAAAAATAGTTTAAAGGACCCCCAAATCTTATGTTTGTGCTAAAGTTTCAATTCTGGATTACCAAACCGAGCCTGCAACTGACTCGGATACTAAACCCATGATTATAGTTTTCGTCAAACCTAAAAGGGTGGGTTTCGAAAGATGGGTTAACGGGTTAAGGATATAAAAAATAATTAACATGAGTATGAATTAAATTGATTAAGAGGTCAAATAATCATTCATAGAACAAATGATTGTTAATAATTGTGATATATTCGTGAATTTTATATGTATATGTGTTACATATCAACCATGAGTATAGATTATCTGTCCTGCACTTGTAAAGAGGAATTTAGATTTGGAAGATTTTATAGAATTCAATCCAAACCTACCCAAAAATTCGTCCAAACCAACACAAAGGGTACCAGGTGGGGCAGATGGGCTACCTGTCCTGCAATTCTATGGCCTACAATCAGTCTACCGGACCAGTCCAGTCTTAAAGATCTTTAGCGGACTATGCTTCAGGTGGATCTTCTTCCATCTGTTTTTTAATGTTCTCAATTTAAAAATTTTCGGGCCGTTGATTCTTGGGTATTAACCAGACAACTTGTCTGGCTGTCCACATATTCCAGCATGGTGGGCTTGAGATGGCCATGATCCGGTGGATCCCTGTGCGGTGATAAATATTATTGGGCCTGAATTCAATAATGACATGGTTTAATGGAGAAAACCTTGGAAAAAAAAAAGAGTTCTTTGGAAAGCGATACACCTAATTAGACTTATTTGGTAAAAAGTATATAGAATAAAATGTGAGTTAAAAAGACATAAATGCCCATTTTAAGGCCATTTAATTTAAAATCTCTTATCTTTAATGCACATTGATTCATGTCTGTTTGTTAATACATATAAATACTTATTTAATGCACCTTAATTCATATGTATTTGTTAATATATATATATTTGTTGTTAAATCTCTTATTTAAATTTTGAATTATCTTTAATGCACTTTGATTTATGCGTATTTTTTTTTTTGAAAGGTGATTTTGTTTTCAAATTATATTTAATGCACCTTGATTCAAGCGTTTTTTTTTTTTGAAAATAGTTTTATTTTCAAATTAATTTAATATCCGAATAATGTAATAGTATAACAATAACAGTGTAACAAAAACACTGTAACAATGACAGTATAACAAATACACTGTAACAAAAATAGTGTTTAGTAATTTTGTGTATATGGTAACAAATTCAAAACGAAGATGAACTATTTTGAATGAAATTATAAAAAACTATATGTTTGATAAAATTTAATAGTACAATATTTTTGTGTAAATAGCTTGTTACACTATTATTGTTATACTGTTACATTGTTAGTGTTACATTTTTATTGTTGCACTATTACACTATTCGGATATTAAATTAATTTGAAAATAAAATCACTTTCTAAAAAAAAATACATGAATCAAGGTGCATTAAAAGATAATTCAAAATTTAGATAAAAAATTTAACAACAAGTATATACATACATACATAAATATTTATATATATATATATATATATATATATATATATATATATATATATATATATATATATATATATATATTTGTTTGAATTTCAAAATTTGTACATATATATATATATATATATATATATATATATATATGTATTAAAGTTCAAAATTTGTATATATATATGTGTATTTATGTATATATAAAAAAACATAAGTCTAATTTGGTATACCCCTTACAATTTACCCTAAAAAAATTAGTACCATACTATCATTTGCAAATTATATGATTTTTAAACAAATTTTGGAGGTTATTTATAATATTTTGGAGTCATTTATAATTTTTTATACCCACATAACCCCACAAAAATTATAATTTGAATTAAGAGTGACAATTTCTGACACAACATTAAAATACGATTTGAACTCGACATGAAATTAGCCTGTTAGCGTTGATCTCAACACAAATTCGTAAATGATACGATCCATTAACACGAATAATAAATGAGTTGAGTTATTGTCAAACACGAAATTGACATAATTAACACGTTTAACTAATATTATAGAAATAAAATATTAATTATTTGTTATTTTTTATTAAGCATTAACATAATTATTATACAAAAAGACATTTTTATTCATTATTATTGTTATGTTTATTAAATTAATTATTAATTTATAGAAAAAAATATGAGCATAAACTCAATTAATTGATAATAAAATCTTACCGTTAAATTATTTATTTGAAGTTTATATAAGTTAACACGAATACAAACACAAATCCAACATGAAAACAAACATGTCAATCAACACGACACGATTAATTAAATAGGTTGAATTAGAATTAATTAGTGCTCGACACGAATTCTCAATAGCACGAATCCAACACGAGATGATTATTACCCCTAATTTGAACCATAAAAATTATAAAATCAACCATCAAATTATAAACTTTTTTGATTGTAAATAACTTAAAAAACTTATACCTCAACTTATAAAATTTCTGGCAAAAAAAAAAAACTTATAAAATCTGGTGAGATAGAGTACTGAAATATTTTGTTGGATAGCGTAGTGTTCTCGTTGTTTAATAAGCACCTCCGCCGTTTTGACAGGTGAGCGGTGGTTTCTTTACGGCTTCCCCCACCTCAATTTATTCCCTACGTGGGATTATTTAGATAAAGTGATGAGAGAGAGGAGGGGGGGTATGGACAAAGAACACCGCCTGACAGCTTGCACCAATCGACTACAGAATTTCAGCAGTTCATCATAAACACTCTGTCCCTTTAAAAAAAAAATAAAATCATAAACACTCTGGGCCCCAATGCCCATTCACTTACTCAGTGGATCCTATGCACTACGCCAACCTCCATTGACTACACCGAGGAGCGATACGAAATTAGTGATTTTAACCTTTTTATATGTTATTAATTTTTTAAATAAATAGATTTGATATAATATAATTAGTAAATACATTGATATGAATAATTTATATACAATATGAATGGTTTTTTTTAATACGAATACTCTAAAATTTGATATAAATTCATCTCATCCGACACCATTGACAAATCTGACTACACCTACTCCCCTCTAACTTCCTCATAAATTATAATTGATATGGTTATGGTAACTAAATAAATTTCTGGTACTATGTTAAAAAAATAATTTGTAATCAATAAATTTTTGATTGATTTAATTGTAATGATAACAATAAAATTAAATTTTTTACACTATCTCGTTTTCATTAGTACAAAAAAATAATATTTAAGTATCATAATTAGACTTGAATCTTTTGTTTTTTTGAACAAAACAAAATAGGGTAATCATATCATTAAATAGGAAAGTTAAGATTAAAATCAGTAAAAAAAAAGTCGTAAGGTCGAGAAGGAGGGAGACTAACCAATTCAACGTAAGCGAATTGTTTAACATAATGGCCGCTACCCAATAAACAGTCTTGTTATAGACTCTAGGCTTATGAAAAAAGCTAAAGTTGAATAACCTAGCAAAATATCTAATGTCTTCAATGATAACACTAATTTCCCACAAGGGAACATCTTCATTGGAGCTAAGCTTGATAATACAATCATTCATGATAATGGCATTTGTGATCAACTATGCTCCGGCAAGGAGGCATGTTTTTCTCACTGCCTCTACTTCAAAGAGCAAGCTAGACACTATAGGAAAAGATTTTGCACAGCCAAAATCGAAAACTCCCCTTTCCTTGCATATCACCACTCCACATGCAGTCTTAGCTGAAGTTGGTTTGAAAGCTCCATCATAGTAGATACGGATCCCAACCTCAGCCTATTGTGGTCTCTCTTCCCTTGCCTTTGTTACCTTCTGCCCCTTCGATATTCCCACGTCTCCAGTTATGAATTGATCCTTCCACATGAAATGTGCACGAATGATAGTGGCATAGGCATTTACCTCTTCCATATTAAAAATGAACTAGTTCGAGTTTACGTTGAGCATCCTTCACCATCTGTAGGAGTGTAGAAGTTCTTTGGGCCACCAACACAAAAGAAGAGTCCTCCCATTGTATATTAAGATCCATTCCAAATCAGACTCTCATGGTCCATTCGCATTCAAACAGGATATGCTTAATTGACTTCAGAGCCAACTTACAAATCTGGCAATAAGACGTTGGGGGACACCTCCTCTTAAACAGATTTTCCTGTGCATCAAGAACATTATGACACGCTTTCCACCAAAAATGTCTGACCTTTGGTATAGCCTTTGATGAGACTTTTCTGAAAATACTCCAAGATGAAGACACGTGTCCTCGGCGTCACTAAAAATCCTGTTAACTGAGATCACGTACCATCGGCTTTACAACTCCCTCGCCCAAGGTACTTGACACGTGTCGGGTACATTTTACGTACCGACACGTATCCCTCGGTCTGGTATGGTACCTCAGTCATCATGTACGGCTTCCCTCGGCTCGAGATGTACCTATCCTCGGTACCGAGATGTGCATGTCCTCGGTACCGAGATGTACCCCGTCCAAGATGCCTTTTTTTCTGCTCCAGTATAAGCTATTGATGTACAGGTCATTAGCCTAGGCTAGTCTAGGTTAGCTATCATGGTCTCGTCTTACACAATTGGTGTTAGAAGGAACAGGAAGGCAGGGTCCACATCCAATAAGGGATGGACGCGTGGCAAATTGTGTCACATCAGAGACAGAAAGACCGCATGCCCTTACTAACACGCGACTTGGGAAAGCAAATATTTAATTACACCATTCCCTTGATGAGACCGCATTCAATGCGGTAAGGCTCGGAATTGAAAGACAATAAATGTCTCTAAGGCTGGGCATTTATTGCATCCTCCCCGAGCGGAGATCATTAGACAGTCGGCAGCCCGATGGCACAGCATTGATTGCTCGGCACCCCGAGCAGTTAAAGAAAGGAAGACATTCCTCATCAGAATCAGTGCGCACACTGCCTGTACCTAATGATCATCTACTGACAACACTGACATCAATTATGAGCTTTTGAGGTATAAATACTCCTCATAAAAGGCAAAACGGTATGCAACAAAAACTCTTTACTACGAAATATACTCAGTGCTTTCTTCTTCCTCTCCCTTTCAAAAACTGACTTGATCGTCGGAGGGGATAAGCCGGAAAACACTCCGGCGCCCTTCTAACTTGTTCTTCTTTGTTCTAGGAACCTTTCTCCAGCCTTACTGGATCGTTCCTTCAATCCACGAGGGTCTCCCGTTGCCGTTCCAGGTTACCACCGGACCTCACAGGCTGTCCCAAGCAGCGTGGTTGACCACTCAACTGACTCACTCGAGTTCACCAAGGGAGAGATCTGTTCTCATTTTTATATTGTGCAAGATCCTGCAGGCACAATCTGGCCCGTCTGTGGAAAACGACTAGTTTTCCTAGTTTTTTCTCTATAAAGAACAGTGACCATGGTGAACACTCGACAAAAAAGGAAAGGTCCCCACCAAAGAAGTCTCGAACTACAAGCTCCCTGTCACCACGGAGGAAGGGATCACACTGACGGGAATAAAAATGCCTCCACTCAGTCAAGAGGGGTTACCCCTCAAACCAGTATGAGAATTAGGTCAGGAGGGTCAGCCCCCCTGGCTCGTCAGCTGGCGGAGGTGATCGAAGAAAAGTTTGGCGATAGATTACGACAGCTAGAAAAGGACAATGTAAACGTCCTAAGCCGGCTCAACGAATTCGCCACCTCCGGCGAAGGGTCGAGGGACTCATTCCTCTCTCGTGGGCTCCCCGCCCGGGAGGCAGAAACGAAGGATCTAAGGAATCATCTGAACAACAAGGCGGAGAGCTCCCGGGCTCCAAAGCGATCGAGAGCCAACGAGCACCATCCTAACGACTATTCAAGGAAGGCAAGACCATTAGCCCTGGACGACCTCCGACGAAGATTGTCTAGACGAAGGGAGGGAGATGAGTCCGAGGAGGATTCTTCCCTATCTGCACGGCGCCCAGGAAATGAGGGGCCCATTGATGAACTCAAGGACGTCAGAAGACATCCCGTCAGGGAGGAAATTGATCTCAGAGCCCGGCTGGAATCCAAGAGAAAGAGTAAGACTATCCAGGATGAGGTCGAAGACGAGGTCATACAAACACCCTTCACCAGGGAGATTGGAGAGATGGAGGTTTCAAGAAAGTTCATCGTGCCGAGGTTCAAAACTTATGACGGGCGATCCGATCCCGAAGCCCATCTCAGGCAATACAAGCAGATGATGTCCCTCTATCATTCGGACCAACAGTTTCTCTGCCGAGTGTTTCCAATGAGCTTGGGGGACTCTGCGATGAAGTGGTTCGAGGCGCTTCCCCCAAACAGTATTGGGTCGTGGAAGGAATTGACGAGGCAGTTCCTGGCTCGATTCATTACGGGGAGTAAGCGCCCCAAAGACGTTGGATCATTGCTGACTCTCCGACGTAGGGAATCTGAGACCCTTTGCCAGTATGTCATCCGATACTGGGAAGAGGTTAATGAGGTAGAAGGTTGCTCGGAAGTCATGGCAGCGGCGTCTTTCCGGCTCGGCCTGGCGAGGGACACGGACCTGTATCGATCCTTGACCAAGAAGACTCCCTCGGATATGGGGAGCTGATGGCTCGGATAAACAAATACTTAAGGATCGAAGACGAGATAGGAAGCAACAAAGGCCGAACCCTGCAATCTAAGAGAAAAGAGAGGGAGCGGGAAGATACTCCCCGAAAGGGGTTGCTGCCCCCTCCAGGGGGTTCGTCCAAAGGAGTTCACACTATGTTCAAAGAACCCATCTTCAAGTTGCTCCATAAGATCAAGCACGAGCCGTTCTTCAAATGGCCGCCCAGGATGCAGAGCGATCCCTCCACCCGTGATCAAAGGGTTAGGTGTTCCTATCACCGGGATTTCGGACATCGCACCGAAAGCTGCAGGGTGTACAAATCGTTCTTGGAAAAATTGGTCCGAGACGGATACTTGAAAGAATACATAGAGCCCAGGCCAGAAGAGAGACACACCATTGCCCCGACCGAGGAACCGGACAACGTCATAGATGTCATCCATGTATGTCCCCTGGATCGCCCCACGTCCAAGGAACTCGAGTCCGACCTCAAGAGGGTAGCTTTTACAAGGAAGGTGGCCGAGGATGATGGAGGGCCACCCAGTAAAAGGGCCAGGACTGGTGAACCAAGCATCACGTTCTCAGACGCGGACTTGACAGGCATAGTGATTCCTCATAACGACGCCCTTGTCTTGACCCTGAAGATAGGAAAATTCGACGTCAAAAGGGTGTTGATAGACTCTGGAAGTTCCTCGGAAGTGATGTACTCCGAGACTTTAAAACGAATGGGTCTTGGCCTCAAGGACCTCACCAAGGTCAGAACACCTCTCATCGGATTCAACGGCTCGTTCGCCCTGCCCATAGGCAAAATCACATTGCCAGTTGTCACCGGTCCCTTCGTCATCAACACCGAGTTCGTCGTAATTGATATGGACTCTCCCTACAACGTGATCATGGGGCGAACATGGCTGCATGCGTTGGGAGCTGTGCACTCCACCTACAACCAAAAACTAAAATTTGCCACGCCAGAAGGTATCATGGAGATCCGGGGGGACCAAGCGTCCGCAAAAAATATTTTTATTCAGCCATTAGAGCCGGGGCGTTCACCCAAGAAAAGGGACGAGCACCGGAAGAGATCATGAAAAAATAGCAATCACAGTCCGGGCGTCCAGGAATGGATGACCCCCGGATAGACCCAACTGAGCGGTCGGTAGAGGACCTCCGGAAGGTACCCTTGATGGAGGGAGAAGAAGAAAGATATTTTTTAGTTGGAACTGCAATGCCCACAGCCGAACAGGAGGAGATGATTGAGTTCCTAAGGGGAAATGCGGACGTGTTCGCTTGGAACGCAATGGAGATGACGGGGGTAGACCCCGAGATAATCACGCACAAGCTGCATGTTGACCCAACGCACAAGCCAGTCAAACAAAAGCCACGACGCATGGCCCCGCATCATGCCTGCGCGGTCAACGAAGAAATCGACAAACTCCTGAAGGCCAACGCCATTCGGGAGATACAGTTCCCAGAATGGCTATCTAATACGGTTTGTGCAAAGAAGAAGGGGAGAAAATGGTGTGTCTGCGTGGACTTCACAGATCTAAACAAGGCATGTCCCAAGGATGACTACCCCTACCAAAGGTGGACCAGCTAGTGGATGCCACTGCCGGATATGAACGCATGGACTTCCTGGATGCCCGAGCGGGATATCACCAGATCCCTCTCCATCCCCCAGATCAGGAAAAACGGCGTTTATCACTCCGAAAGGAGTTTACTGTTACAAAGTGATGTCGTTTGGACTAAAGAACGCTGGGGCGACGTACCAAAGACTGATGAATCGGATGTTCAAAAAGCAGATCGGCAACACCATGGAGGTCTACATTGACGATATGCTGGTAAAGAGCAAACGAAGTCGTGATCATCTGGCAGATTTGACCGATACCTTCTCCACCCTCAGGGAGTACGGGCTGAAGCTGAACGCGGCAAAGTGCGTTTTCGGAGTGGAATCGGGTAAATTTCTCGGATATCTGGTCAGCCAACGAGGAATCGAAGCTAACCCGGATCAGATTCAAGCGATCCTGGACATCCGGAGCCCCCGAACTGTCTGAGAAGTCCAGAAGCTCACGGGGATGCTAGCAGCACTTAACCGTTTCGTCTCACGCTCCTCAGACAAATGCAAACCCTTTTTCGGAGCAATCAAGAGTGCGGGAAGGAAATGTGGAGCCAGGGGTGCGAAGATGCCCTGGCTGGAATCAAGGAATACCTAAGGACTCTCCCGACCTTATCCGTCCCCATCCAGGGGAAATGCTCTTCTTGTACTTGGTCGTGTCTGAATTTGCGGTAAGCGGGGTACTTATTCGTGAGCACGAGCACCGCCAGAAGCCGATTTATTACATAAGCAAGACGCTCCTGGACGCGGAGACAAGATACCTGCCCCTAGAGAAATTGGCTCGATCCCTGGTCACCACTGCAAGAAAACTGAGGCATTATTTCCCAGGCACACCCAATTACCGTCCTTACCGTGATCAGCCCTTAAGGCCATTTTGAAGAAAGCGGAGCTCTCCGGGAGGATTTTCAAGTGGGCAGTGGAGTTGGGGGAACACGACATTCATTCAAACCTCGAACTGCAGTAAAGGGTCAGGTATTGACGGACTTCATAGCTGAGTTACCGGGGAGCACCCCGTTCTAGAAACCACTGCCTCCTCTCAACATAGCCTCTCGCAACGAGTTGTGAAGGATCGCCATGGCTTTTGTGTGTGACTCGTTCGTCAAATAGTAAGGGGTCCGGGAATGTATCTTGCTGATATCTCCAGATGGGATTGTCGCAGAGCAGAGCCGTTCGGCTGGGATTCAAAGCATCAAATAATGAGGCTGAATACGAAGCCCTCATCTCAGGACTTCGGTTAGCTGAGAAATTGTGAGTTACGGACTTGATCGTGCATTGCGATTCCATGCTGGTGGTCAACCAAGTTAACGGAGAGTTTGAGACAAGGGATCCT
>CAUOFW020007689.1:0-20152 GCA_963454935.2 Ilex paraguariensis | reverse complement strand
TTTTTGAAAATGTTTGAGATTGAATGTGATGCTTCAGGTATTGGCATAGGAGCAGTGTTTATGCAGGAAGGACGACCAGTTGGTTACTTCAGCGAGAAACTAAGCGGGGCAGCCTTAAACTACCCAACTTACGACAAGGAGTTGGATGCATTGGTTCGAGCGTTAGAGACTTGGCAACTCTACCTATGCCCTAAGGTATTCGGGATACACACAAATCATGAGTCCTTGAAACATATGAAGGGCCAGCACAAGCCAAATAAAAGGCATGCGCGATGGGTGGAGTACGTTGAACTAAATCCCATGAAGTTGTGTTATGATTTCCATCACTAATGTGCGTTGAAGGGGAAGAGTTCAGCGAGAGAAGTAAGGGTTGAGGATGAAGAGCCTTATGGGTCTGTTTGATGAAAAAGATTATCAGAATTCTGTTGTTGAATAGGAGAAATGGAGGGCAGTTTAGAGAAGCTAGGAACCGGGAAGATAACAACTTGGGTGGTTTTAAGATGAAGATTCCATCATTTCAAGGTAGATCTGATCCTGAAGCATATCTTGAGTGGGAGAAAAGATGGAGTTCATATTTGACTACCATAACCATTTCGAAGCAAAAAACGTACGTGCAATCCAAGAATGACTGAGTCCCACAAGTGTAAGTAATGTTTGTAGTTTTCATGGACTTGCTAGTTTCTATCGGCGGTTTGTGAAGGACTTTTGTAGCATACCCGCACCACTTACCAAAGTGATCAAGAAGAACATTGGATTTAGATGGGGAGAAAAAAAAGAAAAGTCGTTTCAACTAATCAAAGAGAAGCTGACCAACCCCTTATTATCTTTTCCTAACTTTTTGAAAATGTTTGAGATTGAATGTGATGCTTCAGGTATTGGCATAGGAGCAGTGTTTATGCAGGAAGGACGACCAGTTGGTTACTTCAGCGAGAAACTAAGCGGGGCAGCCTTAAACTACCCAACTTACGACAAGGAGTTGGATGCATTGGTTCGAGCGTTAGAGACTTGGCAACTCTACCTATGCCCTAAGGTATTCGGGATACACACAAATCATGAGTCCTTGAAACATATGAAGGGCCAGCACAAGCCAAATAAAAGGCATGCGCGATGGGTGGAGTACATTGAACTAAATCCCATGAAGTTGTGTTATGATTTGCATCACTAATGTGCGTAGAAGGGAAAGAGTTCAGCCGAGAGAAATAAGGGTTGAGGATGAAGAGCCTTATGGGTCTGGTTTTGATGAAGAAGATGATCGGAAGTTTAGAGAAGCTAGGAACGGGAAGATAACAACTTGGGTGGTATTAAGATGAAGTTTCCATCATTTCAAGGTAGATCTGATCCTGAAGCATATCTTGAGTGGGAGAAAAGATGGAGTTCATATTTGACTACCATAACCATTTCGAAGCAAAGAACGTAAGTGCAATCCAAGAATGACTGAGTCCCACAAGTGTAAGTAATGTTTGTAGTTTTCATGGACTTGCTAGTTTCTATCGGCGGTTTGTGAAGGACTTTAGTAGCATACCCGCACCACTTACCAAAGTGATCAAGAAGAACATTGGATTTAGATGGGGAGAAAAACAAAAAAAGTCGTTTCAATAATCAAAGAGAAGCTGACCAACCCCCCTTATTATCTTTTCCTAACTTTTTGAAAAGTTTGAGATTGAATGTGATGCTTCAGGTATTGGCATAGGAGCAGTGTTTATGCAGGAAGGACGACCAGTTGGTTACTTCAGCGAGAAACTAAGCGGGGCAGCCTTAAACTACCCAACTTACGATAAGGAGTTGGATGCATTGGTTGAGCTTTAGAGACTTGGCAACTCTACCTATGCCCTAAGGTATTCGGGATACACACAAATCATGAGTCCTTGAAACATATGAAGGGCCACAAGCCAAATAAAAGGCATGCGCGATGGGTGGAGTACATTGAACTAAATCCCATGAAGTTGTGTTATGATTTGCATCACTAATGTGCGTAGAAGGTAAAGAGTTCAGCCGAGAGAAGTAAGGGTTGAGGATGAAGAGCCTTATGGGTCTGGTTTTGATGAAAAAGATTATCGGAATTCTGTTGTTAGTAATAGGAGACATGGAGGGCAGTTTACAGAGCTAGGAACGGGAAGATAACAACTTGGGTGGTATTAAGAGATGAAGATTCCATCATTTCAAGGTAGATCTGATCCTGAAGCATATCTTGAGTGGGAGAAAGGATGGAGTTCATATTTGACTACCATAACCATTTCGAAGCAAAGAACGTACGTGCAATCCAAGAATGACTGAGTCCCACAAGTGTAAGTAATGTTTGTAGTTTTCATGGACTTGCTAGTTTCTATCGGCGGTTTGTGAAGGACTTTTGTAGCATACCCGCACCACTTACCAAAGTGATCAAGAAGAACATTGGATTTAGATGGGGAGAAAAAAAAGAAAAGTCGTTTCAACTAATCAAAGAGAAGCTGACCAACCCCCCTTATTATCTTTTCCTAACTTTTTGAAAATGTTTGAGATTGAATGTGATGCTTCAGGTATTGGCATAGGAGCAGTGTTTATGTAGGAAGGACGACCAGTTGGTTACTTCAGCGAGAAACTAAGCGGGGCAGCCTTAAACTACCCAACTTACGACAAGGAGTTGGATGCATTGGTTCGAGCGTTAGAGACTTGGCAACTCTACCTATGCCCTAAGGTATTCGGGATACACACAAATCATGAGTCCTTGAAACATATGAAGGGCCAGCACAAGCCAAATAAAAGGCATGCGCGATGGGTGGAGTACATTGAACTAAATCCCATGAAGTTGTGTTATGATTTGCATCACTAATGTGCGTAGAAGGGGAAAGAGTTCAGCCGAGAGAAGTAAGGGTTGAGGATGAAGAGCCTTATGGGTCTTGTTTTGATGAAAAAGATTATCGGAATTCTGTTGTTAGTAATAGGAGAAATGGAGGGCAGTTTAGAGAAGCTAGGAACCGGGAAGATAACAACTTGGGTGGTATTAAGATGAAGATTCCATCATTTCAAGGTAGATCTGATCCTGAAGCATATCTTGAGTGGGAGAAAAGATGGAGTTCATATTTGACTACCATAACCATTTTGAAGCAAAAAACGTACGTGCAATCCAAGAATGACTGAGTCCCACAAGTGTAAGTAATGTTTGTAGTTTTCATGGACTTGCTAGTTTCTATCGGCGGTTTGTGAAGGACTTTTGTAGCATACCCGCACCACTTACCAAAGTGATCAAGAAGAACATTGGATTTAGATGGGGAGAAAAAAAAGAAAAGTCGTTTCAACTAATCAAAGAGAAGCTGACCAACCCCCTTATTATCTTTCCTAACTTTTTGAAAATGTTTGAGATTGAATGTGATGCTTCAGGTATTGGCATAGGAGCAGTGTTTATGCAGGAAGGACGACCAGTTGGTTACTTCAGCGAGAAACTAAGCGGGGCAGCCTTAAACTACCCAACTTACGACAAGGAGTTGGATGCATTGGTTCGAGCGTTAGAGACTTGGCAACTCTACCTATGCCCTAAGGTATTCGGGATACACACAAATCATGAGTCCTTGAAACATATGAAGGGCCAGCACAAGCCAAATAAAAGGCATGCGCGATGGGTGGAGTACATTGAACTAAATCCCATGAAGTTGTGTTATGATTTGCATCACTAATGTGCGTTGAAGGGGAAGAGTTCAGCCGAGAGAAGTAAGGGTTGAGGATGAAGAGCCTTATGGGTCTTGTTTTGATGAAAAAGATTATCGGAATTCTGTTGTTAGTAATAGGAGAAATGGAGGGCAGTTTAGAGAAGCTAGGAACCGGGAAGATAACAACTTGGGTGGTATTAAGATGAAGATTCCATCATTTCAAGGTAGATCTGATCCTGAAGCATATCTTGAGTGGGAGAAAAGATGGAGTTCATATTTGACTACCATAACCATTTTGAAGCAAAAAACGTACGTGCAATCCAAGAATGACTGAGTCCCACAAGTGTAAGTAATGTTTGTAGTTTTCATGGACTTGCTAGTTTCTATCGGCGGTTTGTGAAGGACTTTTGTAGCATACCCGCACCACTTACCAAAGTGATCAAGAAGAACATTGGATTTAGATGGGGAGAAAAAAAAGAAAAGTCGTTTCAACTAATCAAAGAGAAGCTGACCAACCCCCCTTATTATCTTTTCCTAACTTTTTGAAAATGTTTGAGATTGAATGTGATGCTTCAGGTATTGGCATAGGAGCAGTGTTTATGCAGGAAGGACGACCAGTTGGTTACTTCAGCGAGAAACTAAGCGGGGCAGCCTTAAACTACCCAACTTACGACAAGGAGTTGGATGCATTGGTTCGAGCGTTAGAGACTTGGCAACTCTACCTATGCCCTAAGGTATTCGGGATACACACAAATCATGAGTCCTTGAAACATATGAAGGGCCAGCACAAGCCAAATAAAAGGCATGCGCGATGGGTGGAGTACATTGAACTAAATCCCATGAAGTTGTGTTATGATTTGCATCACTAATGTGCGTAGAAGGGAAAGAGTTCAGCCGAGAGAAATAAGGGTTGAGGATGAAGAGCCTTATGGGTCTGGTTTTGATGAAGAAGATGATCGGAAGTTTAGAGAAGCTAGGAACCGGGAAGATAACAACTTGGGTGGTATTAGATGAAGTTTCCATCATTTCAAGGTAGATCTGATCCTGAAGCATATCTTGAGTGGGAGAAAAGATGGAGTTCATATTTGACTACCATAACCAATTCGAAGCAAAGAACGTAAGTGCAATCCAAGAATGACTGAGTCCCACAAGTGTAAGTAATGTTTGTAGTTTTCATGGACTTGCTAGTTTCTATCGTCGGTTTGTGATCGACTTTAGTAGCATACCCGCACCACTTACCAAAGTGATCAAGAAGAACATTGGATTTAGATGGGGAGAAAAACAAAAAAGTCGTTTCAATTAATCAAAGAGAAGCTGACCAACCCCCCTTGTTATCTTTACCTAATTTTTGAAAAGTTTGAGATTGAATGTGATGCTTCAGGTATTGGCATAGGAGCAGTGCTTATGCAGGAAGGACGACCAGTTGGTTACTTCAGCGAGAAACTAAGGGGCAGCCTTAAACTACCCAACTTACGATAAGGAGTTGGATGCATTGGTTTGAGCTTTAGAGACTTGGCAACTCTACCTATGCCCTAAGGTATTCGGGATTCACACCGATCATGAGTCCTTGAAACATTTGAAGGGCCATACAAGCCAAATAAAAGGCATGCGCGATGGGTGGAGTACATTGAACTAAATCCCATGAAGTTGTGTTATGATTTGCATCACTAATGTGCGTAGAAGGGAAAGAGTTCAGCCGAGAGAAGTAAGGGTTGAGGATGAAGAGCCTTATGGGTCTGGTTTTGATGAAAAAGATTATCGGAATTCTGTTGTTAGTAATAGGAGACATGGAGGGCAGTTTACAGAGGCTAGGAATCGGGAAGATAACAACTTGGGTGGTATTAAGATGAAGATTCCATCATTTCAAGGTAGATCTGATCCTGAAGCATATCTTGAGTGGGAGAAAGGATGGAGTTCATATTTGACTACCATAACCATTTCGAAGCAAAGAACGTACGTGCAATCCAAGAATGACTGAGTCCCACAAGTGTAAGTAATGTTTGTAGTTTTCATGGACTTGCTAGTTTCTATCGGCGGTTTGTGAAGGACTTTTGTAGCATACCCGCACCACTTACCAAAGTGATCAAGAAGAACATTGGATTTAGATGGGGAGAAAAAAAGAAAAGTCGTTTCAACTAATCAAAGAGAAGCTGACCAACCCCCCTTATTATCTTTTCCTAACTTTTTGAAAATGTTTGAGATTGAATGTGATGCTTCAGGTATTGGCATAGGAGCAGTGTTTATGTAGAAAGGACGACCAGTTGGTTACTTCAGCGAGAAACTAAGCGGGGCAGCCTTAAACTACCCAACTTACGACAAGGAGTTGGATGCATTGGTTCGAGCGTTAGAGACTTGGCAACTCTACCTATGCCCTAAGGTATTCGGGATACACACAAATCATGAGTCCTTGAAACATATGAAGGGCCAGCACAAGCCAAATAAAAGGCATGCGCGATGGGTGGAGTACATTGAACTAAATCCCATGAAGTTGTGTTATGATTTGCATCACTAATGTGCGTTGAAGGGGAAGAGTTCTGCCGAGAGAAGTAAGGGTTGAGGATGAAGAGCCTTATGGGTCTTGTTTTGATGAAAAAGATTATCGGAATTCTGTTGTTAGTAATGGAGAAATGGAGGGCAGTTTAGAGAAGCTAGGAACCGGGAAGATAACAACTTGGGTGGTATTAAGATGAAGATTCCATCATTTCAAGGTAGATCTGATCCTGAAGCATATCTTGAGTGGGAGAAAAGATGGAGTTCATATTTGACTACCATAACCATTTTGAAGCAAAAAACGTACGTGCAATCCAAGAATGACTGAGTCCCACAAGTGTAAGTAATGTTTGTAGTTTTCATGGACTTGCTAGTTTCTATCGGCGGTTTGTGAAGGACTTTTGTAGCATACCCGCACCACTTACCAAAGTGATCAAGAAGAACATTGGATTTAGATGGGGAGAAAAAAAAGAAAAGTCGTTTCAACTAATCAAAGAGAAGCTGACCAACCCCCCTTATTATCTTTTCCTAACTTTTTGAAAATGTTTGAGATTGAATGTGATGCTTCAGGTATTGGCATAGGAGCAGTGTTTATGCAGGAAGGACGACCAGTTGGTTACTTCAGCGAGAAACTAAGCGGGGCAGCCTTAAACTACCCAACTTACGACAAGGAGTTGGATGCATTGGTTCGAGCGTTAGAGACTTGGCAACTCTACCTATGCCCTAAGGTATTCGGGATACACACAAATCATGAGTCCTTGAAACATATGAAGGGCCAGCACAAGCCAAATAAAAGGCATGCGCGATGGGTGGAGTACATTGAACTAAATCCCATGAAGTTGTGTTATGATTTGCATCACTAATGTGCGTAGAAGGGAAGAGTTCAGCCGAGAGAAGTAAGGGTTGAGGATGAAGAGCCTTATGGGTCTTGTTTTGATGAAAAAGATTATCGGAATTATGTTGTTAGTAATAGGAGAAATGGAGGGCAGTTTAGAGAAGCTAGGAACGGGAAGATAACAACTTGGGTGGTTTTAAGATGAAGATTCCATCATTTCAAGGTAGATCTGATCCTGAAGCATATCTTGAGTGGGAGAAAAGATGGAGTTCATATTTGACTACCATAACCATTTTGAAGCAAAAAACGTACGTGCAATCCAAGAATGACTGAGTCCCACAAGTGTAAGTAATGTTTGTAGTTTTCATGGACTTGCTAGTTTCTATCGGCGGTTTGTGAAGGACTTTGTAGCATACCCGCACCACTTACCAAAGTGATCAAGAAGAACATTGGATTTAGATGGGGAGAAAAAAAAGAAAAGTCGTTTCAACTAATCAAAGAGAAGCTGACCAACCCCCCTTATTATCTTTCCTAACTTTTTGAAAATGTTTGAGATTGAATGTGATGCTTCAGGTATTGGCATAGGAGCAGTGTTTATGCAGGAAGGACGACCAGTTGGTTACTTCAGCGAGAAACTAAGCGGG
Source organism: Ilex paraguariensis (assembly GCA_963454935.2). Taxonomy (NCBI): domain Eukaryota; kingdom Viridiplantae; phylum Streptophyta; class Magnoliopsida; order Aquifoliales; family Aquifoliaceae; genus Ilex; species Ilex paraguariensis. The sequence continues at coordinate 12,560 of CAUOFW020007689.1, read as the reverse complement.
GCAGCCTTAAACTACCCAACTTACGACAAGGAGTTGGATGCATTGGTTCGAGCTTTAGAGACTTGGCAACTCTACCTATGCCCTAAGGTATTCGGGATCACACAAATCATGAGTCCTTGAAACATTTGAAGGGCCAGCACAAGCCAAATAAAAGGCATGCGCGATGGGTGGAGTACATTGAACTAAATCCCATGAAGTTGTGTTATGATTTGCATCACTAATGTGCGTAGAAGGGAAAGAGTTCAGCCGAGAGAAGTAAGGGTTGAGGATGAAGAGCCTTATGGGTCTGGTTTTGATGAAAAGATTATCGGAATTCTGTTGTTAGTAATAGGAGACATGGAGGGCAGTTTACAGAGGCTAGGAATCGGGAAGATAACAACTTGGGTGGTATTAAGAGATGAAGATTCCATCATTTCAAGGTAGATCTGATCCTGAAGCATATCTTGAGTGGGAGAAAGGATGGAGTTCATATTTGACTACCATAACCATTTCGAAGCAAAGAACGTACGTGCAATCCAAGAATGACTGAGTCCCACAAGTGTAAGTAATGTTTGTAGTTTTCATGGACTTGCTAGTTTCTATCGGCGGTTTGTGAAGGACTTTTGTAGCATACCCGCACCACTTACCAAAGTGATCAAGAAGAACATTGGATTTAGATGGGGAGAAAAAAAAGAAAAGTCGTTTCAACTAATCAAAGAGAAGCTGACCAACCCCCCTTATTATCTTTTCCTAACTTTTTGAAAATGTTTGAGATTGAATGTGATGCTTCAGGTATTGGCATAGGAGCAGTGTTTATGCAGGAAGGACGACCAGTTGGTTACTTCAGCGAGAAACTAAGCGGGGCAGCCTTAAACTACCCAACTTACGACAAGGAGTTGGATGCATTGGTTCGAGCGTTAGAGACTTGGCAACTCTACCTATGCCCTAAGGTATTCGGGATACACACAAATCATGAGTCCTTGAAACATATGAAGGGCCAGCACAAGCCAAATAAAAGGCATGCGCGATGGGTGGAGTACATTGAACTAAATCCCATGAAGTTGTGTTATGATTTGCATCACTAATGTGCGTTGAAGGGGAAGAGTTCTGCCGAGAGAAGTAAGGGTTGAGGATGAAGAGCCTTATGGGTCTTGTTTTGATGAAAAAGATTATCGGAATTCTGTTGTTAGTAATAGGAGAAATGGAGGGCAGTTTAGAGAAGCTAGGAACGGGAAGATAACAACTTGGGTGGTTTTAAGATGAAGATTCCATCATTTCAAGGTAGATCTGATCCTGAAGCATATCTTGAGTGGGAGAAAAGATGGAGTTCATATTTGACTACCATAACCATTTCGAAGCAAAAAACGTACGTGCAATCCAAGAATGACTGAGTCCCACAAGTGTAAGTAATGTTTGTAGTTTTCATGGACTTGCTAGTTTCTATCGGCGGTTTGTGAAGGACTTTTGTAGCATACCCGCACCACTTACCAAAGTGATCAAGAAGAACATTGGATTTAGATGGGGAGAAAAAAAAGAAAAGTCGTTTCAACTAATCAAAGAGAAGCTGACCAACCCCCCTTATTATCTTTTCCTAACTTTTTGAAAATGTTTGAGATTGAATGTGATGCTTCAGGTATTGGCATAGGAGCAGTGTTTATGCAGGAAGGACGACCAGTTGGTTACTTCAGCGAGAAACTAAGCGGGGCAGCCTTAAACTACCCAACTTACGACAAGGAGTTGGATGCATTGGTTCGAGCGTTAGAGACTTGGCAACTCTACCTATGCCCTAAGGTATTCGGGATACACACAAATCATGAGTCCTTGAAACATATGAAGGGCCAGCACAAGCCAAATAAAAGGCATGCGCGATGGGTGGAGTACATTGAACTAAATCCCATGAAGTTGTGTTATGATTTGCATCACTAATGTGCGTAGAAGGGAAAGAGTTCAGCCGAGAGAAATAAGGGTTGAGGATGAAGAGCCTTATGGGTCTGGTTTTGATGAAGAAGATGATCGGAAGTTTAGAGAAGCTAGGAACCGGGAAGATAACAACTTGGGTGGTATTTAGATGAAGTTTCCATCATTTCAAGGTAGATCTGATCCTGAAGCATATCTTGAGTGGGAGAAAAGATGGAGTTCATATTTGACTACCATAACCAATTCGAGGCAAAGAACGTAAGTGCAATCCAAGAATGACTGAGTCCCACAAGTGTAAGTAATGTTTGTAGTTTTCATGGACTTGCTAGTTTCTATCGGCGGTTTGTGAAGGACTTTTGTAGCATACCCGCACCACTTACCAAAGTGATCAAGAAGAACATTGGATTTAGATGGGGAGAAAAAAAAGAAAAGTCGTTTCAACTAATCAAAGAGAAGCTGACCAACCCCCCTTATTATCTTTTCCTAACTTTTTGAAAATGTTTGAGATTGAATGTGATGCTTCAGGTATTGGCATAGGAGCAGTGTTTATGCAGGAAGGACGACCAGTTGGTTACTTCAGCGAGAAACTAAGCGGGGCAGCCTTAAACTACCCAACTTACGACAAGGAGTTGGATGCATTGGTTCGAGCGTTAGAGACTTGGCAACTCTACCTATGCCCTAAGGTATTCGGGATACACACAAATCATGAGTCCTTGAAACATATGAAGGGCCAGCACAAGCCAAATAAAAGGCATGCGCGATGGGTGGAGTACATTGAACTAAATCCCATGAAGTTGTGTTATGATTTGCATCACTAATGTGCGTAGAAGGGGAAGAGTTCAGCCGAGAGAAGTAAGGGTTGAGGATGAAGAGCCTTATGGGTCTTGTTTTGATGAAAAAGATTATCGGAATTATGTTGTTAGTAATAGGAGAAATGGAGGGCAGTTTAGAGAAGCTAGGAACCGGGAAGATAACAACTTGGGTGGTTTTAAGATGAAGATTCCATCATTTCAAGGTAGATCTGATCCTGAAGCATATCTTGAGTGGGAGAAAAGATGGAGTTCATATTTGACTACCATAACCATTTTGAAGCAAAAAACGTACGTGCAATCCAAGAATGACTGAGTCCCACAAGTGTAAGTAATGTTTGTAGTTTTCATGGACTTGCTAGTTTCTATCGGCGGTTTGTGAAGGACTTTTGTAGCATACCCGCACCACTTACCAAAGTGATCAAGAAGAACATTGGATTTAGATGGGGAGAAAAAAAAGAAAAGTCGTTTCAACTAATCAAAGAGAAGCTGACCAACCCCCCTTATTATCTTTTCCTAACTTTTTGAAAATGTTTGAGATTGAATGTGATGCTTCAGGTATTGGCATAGGAGCAGTGTTTATGCAGGAAGGACGACCAGTTGGTTACTTCAGCGAGAAACTAAGCGGGGCAGCCTTAAACTACCCAACTTACGACAAGGAGTTGGATGCATTGGTTTGAGCGTTAGAGACTTGGCAACTCTACCTATGCCCTAAGGTATTCGGGATACACACAAATCATGAGTCCTTGAAACATATGAAGGGCCAGCACAAGCCAAATAAAAGGCATGCGCGATGGGTGGAGTACATTGAACTAAATCCCATGAAGTTGTGTTATGATTTGCATCACTAATGTGCGTAGAAAGGAAAGAGTTCAGCCGAGAGAAATAAGGGTTGAGGATGAAGAGCCTTATGGGTCTGTTTTGATGAAGAAGATGGTCGGAAGTTTTGAGAAGCTTGGAACCGGGAAGATAACAACTTGGGTGGTATTAAGATGAAGATTCCATCATTTCAAGGTGGATCTGATCCTGAAGCATATCTTGAGTGGGAGAAAAGATGGAGTTCATATTTGACTACCATAACCATTTTGAAGCAAAAAACGTACGTGCAATCCAAGAATGACTGAGTCCCACAAGTGTAAGTAATGTTTGTAGTTTTCATGAACTTGCTAGTTTCTATCGGCGGTTTGTGAAGGACTTTTGTAGCATACCCGCACCACTTACCAAAGTGATCAAGAAGAACATTGGATTTAGATGGGGAGAAAAAAAAAAAGTCGTTTCAACTAATCAAAGAGAAGCTGACCAACCCCCCTTATTATCTTTTCCTAACTTTTTGAAAATGTTTGAGATTGAATGTGATGCTTCAGGTATTGGCATAGGAGCAGTGTCTATGTAGGAAGGACGACCAGTTGGTTACTTCAGCGAGAAACTAAGCGGGGCAGCCTTAAACTACCCAACTTACGACAAGGAGTTGGATGCATTGGTTCGAGCGTTAGAGACTTGGCAACTCTACCTATGCCCTAAGGTATTCGGGATACACACAAATCATGAGTCCTTGAAACATATGAAGGGCCAGGACAAGCCAAATAAAAGGCATGCGCGATGGGTGGAGTACATTGAACTAAATCCCATGAAGTTGTGTTATGATTTGCATCACTAATGTGCGTAGAAGGGAAAGAGTTCAGCCGAGAGAAATAAGGGTTGAGGATGAAGAGCCTTATGGGTCTGGTTTTGATGAAGAAGATGATCGGAAGTTTAGAAAAGCTAGGAACTGGGAAGATAACAACTTGGGTGGTATTTAGATGAAGATTCCATCATTTCAAGGTAGATCTGATCCTGAAGCATATCTTGAGTGGGAGAAAAGATGGAGTTCATATTTGACTACCATAACCAATTCGAAGCAAAGAACGTAAGTGCAATCCAAGAATGACTGAGTCCCACAAGTGTAAGTAATGTTTGTAGTTTTCATGGACTTGCTAGTTTCTATCGTCGGTTTGTGATCGACTTTAGTAGCATACCCGCACCACTTACCAAAGTGATCAAGAAGAACATTGGATTTAGATGGGGAGAAAGACAAAAAATGTCGTTTCAATTACTCAAAGAGAAGCTGACCAACCCCCCTTATTATCTTTACCTAATTTTTGAAAAGTTTGAGATTGAATGTGATGCTTCAGGTATTGGCATAGGAGCAGTGTTTATGCAGGAAGGACGACCAGTTGGTTACTTCAGCGAGAAACTAAGCGGGACAGCCTTAAACTACCCAACTTACGACAAGGAGTTGGATGCATTGGTTCGAGCGTTAGAGACTTGGCAACTCTACCTATGCCCTAAGGTATTCGGGATACACACAAATCATGAGTCCTTGAAACATATGAAGGGCCAGGACAAGCCAAATAAAAGGCATGCGCGATGGGTGGAGTACATTGAACTAAATCCCATGAAGTTGTGTTATGATTTGCATCACTAATGTGCGTAGAAGGGAAAGAGTTCAGCCGAGAGAAATAAGGGTTGAGGATGAAGAGCCTTATGGGTCTGGTTTTGATGAAGAAGATGGTCGGAAGTTTTGAGAAGCTAGGAACCGGGAAGATAACAACTTGGGTGGTATTAAGATGAAGATTCCATCATTTCAAGGTAGATCTGATCCTGAAGCATATCTTGAGTGGGAGAAAAGATGGAGTTCATATTTGACTACCATAACCATTTTGAAGCAAGAAACGTACGTGCAATCCAAGAATGACTGAGTCCCACAAGTGTAAGTAATGTTTGTAGTTTTCATGAACTTGCTAGTTTCTATCGGCGGTTTGTGAAGGACTTTTGTAGCATACCCGCACCACTTACCAAAGTGATCAAGAAGAACATTGGATTTAGATGGGGAGAAAAAAAAAAGTCGTTTCAACAAATCAAAGAGAAGCTGACCAACCCCCCTTATTATCTTTTCCTAACTTTTTGAAAATGTTTGAGATTGAATGTGATGCATCAGGTATTGGCATAGGAGCAGTGTCTATGTAGGAAGGACGACCAGTTGGTTACTTCAGCGAGAAACTAAGCGGGGCAGCCTTAAACTACCCAACTTACGACAAGGAGTTGGATGCATTGGTTCGAGCATTAGAGACTTGGCAACTCTACCTATGCCCTAAGGTATTCGGGATACACACAAATCATGAGTCCTTGAAGCATATGAAGGGCCAGGACAAGCCAAATAAAAGGCATGCGCGATGGGTGGAGTACATTGAACTAAATCCCATGAAGTTGTGTTATGATTTGCATCACTAATGTGCGTAGAAGGGAAAGAGTTCAGCCGAGAGAAATAAGGGTTGAGGATGAAGAGCCTTATGGGTCTGGTTTTGATGCAGAAGATGATCGGAAGTTTAGAAAAGCTAGGAACTGGGAAGATAACAACTTGGGAGGTATTTAGATGAAGTTTCCAGCATTTCAAGGCAGATCTGATGCTGAAGCATATCTTGAGTGGGAGAAAAGATGGAGTTCATATTTGACTACCATAACCAATTCGAGGCAAAGAACGTAAGTGCAATCCAAGAATGACTGAGTCCCACAAGTGTAGGTAATGTTTGTAGTTTTCATGGACTTGCTACTTTCTATCGTCGGTTTGTGATCGACTTTAGTAGCATACCCGCACCACTTACCAAAGTGATCAAGAAGAACATTGGATTTAGATGGGGAGAAAGACAAAAAATGCCGTTTCAATTACTCAAAGAGAAGCTGACCAACCCCCCTTGTTATCTTTACCTAATTTTTGAAAAGTTTGAGATTGAATGGGATGCTTCAGGGATTGGCATAGGAGCAGTGTTTATGCAGGAAGGACGACCAGTTGGTTACTTCAGCGAGAAACTAAGCGGGACAGCCTTAAACTACCCAACTTACGACTAGGAGTTGGATGCATTGGTTCGAGCGTTAGAGACTTGGAAACTCTACCTATGCCCTAAGGTATTCGGGATACACACAAATCATGAGTCCTTGAAACATATGAAGGGCCAGGACAAGGCAAATAAAAGGCATGCGCGATGGGTGGAGTACATTGAACTAAATCCCATGAAGTTGTGTTATGATTTGCATCAGTAATGTGCGTAGAAGGGAAAGAGTTCAGCCGAGAGAAATAAGGGTTGAGGATGAAGAGCCTTATGGGTCTGGTTTTGATGAAGAAGATGGTCGGAAGTTTTGAGAAGCTAGGAACCGGGAAGATAACAACTTGGGTGGTATTAAGATGAAGATTCCATCATATCAAGGTGGATCTGATCCTGAAGCATATCTTGAGTGGGAGAAAAGATGGAGTTCATATTTGAGTACCACAACCATTTTGAAGCAAGAAACGTACGTACAATCCAAGAATGACTGAGTCCCACAAGTGTAAGTAATGTTTGTAGTTTTCATGAACTTGCTAGTTTCTATCGGCGGTTTGTGAAGGACTTTTGTAGCATACCCGCACCACTTACCAAAGTGATCAAGAAGAACATTGGATTTAGATGGGGAAAAAAAAAAGTCGTTTCAACAAATCAAAGAGAAGCTGACCAACCCCCCTTATTATCTTTTCCTAAGTTTTTGAAAATGTTTGAGATTGAATGTGATGCTTCAGGTATTGGCATAGGAGCAGTGTTTATGTAGGAAGGACGACCAGTTAGTTACTTCAGCGAGAAACTAAGCGGGGCAGCCTTAAACTACCCAACTTACGACAAGGAGTTGGATGCATTGGTTCGAGCGTTAGAGACTTGGCAACTCTACCTATGCCCTAAGGTATTCGGGATACACACAAATCATGAGTCCTTGAAACATATGAAGGGCCAGACAAGCCAAATAAAAGGCATGCGCGATGGGTGGAGTACATTGAACTAAATCCCATGAAGTTGTGTTATGATTTGCATCACTAATGTGCGTAGAAGGGAAAGAGTTCAGCCGAGAGAAATAAGGGTTGAGGATGAAGAGCCTTATGGGTCTGGTTTTGATGCAGAAGATGATCGGAAGTTTAGAGAAGCTAGGAACTGGGAAGATAACAACTTGGGTGGTATTTAGATGAAGTTTCCATCATTTCAAGGTAGATCTGATGCTGAAGCATATCTTGAGTGGGAGAAAAGATGGAGTTCATATTTGACTACCATAACCAATTTGAGGAAAAGAACGTAAGTGCAATCCAAGAATGACTGAGTCCCACAAGTGTAAGTAATGTTTGTAGTTTTCATGGACTTGCTAGTTTCTATCGTCGGTTTGTGATCGACTTTAGTAGCATACCCGCACCACTTACCAAAGTGATCAAGAAGAACATTGGATTTAGATGGGGAGAAAGACAAAAAATGTCGTTTCAATTACTCAAAGAGAAGCTGACCAACCCCCCTTTTATCTTTACCTAATTTTTGAAAAGTTTGAGATTGAATGTGATGCTTCAGGTATTGGCATAGGAGCAGTGCTTATGCAGGAAGGACGACCAGTTGATTACTTCAGCGAGAAACTAAGCGGGGCAGCCTAAAACTACCCAACTTACGATAAGGAGTTGGATGCATTGGTTTGAGCTTTAGAGACTTGGCAACTCTACCTATACCCTAAGGTATTCGGGATTCACACGATCATGAGTCCTTGAAACATTTGAAGGGCCAGAACAAGCCATATAAAAAGCATGCGCGATGGGTGGAGTACATTGAACTAAATCCCATGAAGTTGTGTTATGATTTGCATCACTAATGTGCGTAGAAGGTAAAGAGTTCAGCCGAGAGAAGTAAGGGTTGAGGATGAAGACCCTTATGGGTCTGGTTTTGATGAAGAAGATTATCGGAATTCTGTTGTTAGTAATAGAAGAAATGGAGGGCAGTTTAGAGAAGCTAGGAACCGGGAAGATAACAACTTGGGTGGTATTAAGATGAAGATTCCATCATTTCAAGGTAGATCTGATCCTGAAGCATATCTTGAGTGGGAGAAAAGATGGAGTTCATATTTGACTACCATAACCATTTTGAAGCAAAAAACGTACGTGCAATCCAAGAATGACTGAGTCCCACAAGTGTAAGTAATGTTTGTAGTTTTCATGGACTTGCTAGTTTCTATCGGCGGTTTGTGAAGGACTTTTGTAGCATACCCGCACCACTTACCAAAGTGATCAAGAAGAACATTGGATTTAGATGGGGAGAAAAAAAAAGTCGTTTCAACTAATCAAAGAGAAGCTGACCAACCCCCCTTATTATCTTTTCCTAACTTTTTGAAAATGTTTGAGATTGAATGTGATGCTTCAGGTATTGGCATAGGAGCAGTGTTTATGTAGGAAGGACGACCAGTTGGTTACTTCAGCGAGAAACTAAGCGGGGCAGCCTTAAACTACCCAACTTACGACAAGGAGTTGGATGCATTGGTTCGAGCGTTAGAGACTTGGCAACTCTACCTATGCCCTAAGGTATTCGGGATACACACAAATCATGAGTCCTTGAAACATATGAAGGGCCAGCACAAGCCAATAAAAGGCATGCGCGATGGGTGGAGTACATTGAACTAAATCCATGAAGTTGTGTTATGATTTGCATCACTAATGTGCGTAGAAAGGAAAGAGTTCAGCCGAGAGAAATAAGGGTTGAGGATGAAGAGCCTTATGGGTCTGGTTTTGATGAAGAAGATGGTCGGAAGTTTTGAGAAGCTAGGAACCGGGAAGATAACAACTTGGGTGGTATTAAGATGAAGATTCCATCATTTCAAGGTAGATCTGATCCTGAAGCATATCTTGAGTGGGAGAAAAGATGGAGTTCATATTTGACTACCATAACCATTTTGAAGCAAAAAACGTACGTGCAATCCAAGAATGACTGAGTCCCACAAGTGTAAGTAATGTTTGTAGTTTTCATGGACTTGCTAGTTTCTATCGGCGGTTTGTGAAGGACTTTTGTAGCATACCCGCACCACTTACCAAAGTGATCAAGAAGAACATTGGATTTAGATGGGGAGAAAAAAAAAAGTCGTTTCAACTAATCAAAGAGAAGCTGACCAACCCCCTTATTATCTTTTCCTAATTTTTGAAAATGTTTGAGATTGAATGTGATGCTTCAGGTATTGGCATAGGAGCAGTGTTATGTAGGAAGGACGACCAGTTAGTTACTTCAGCGAGAAACTAAGCGGGGCAGCCTTAAACTACCCAACTTACGACAAGGAGTTGGATGCATTGGTTCGAGCGTTAGAGACTTGGCAACTCTACCTATGCCCTAAGGTATTCGGGATACACACAAATCATGAGTCCTTGAAACATATGAAGGGCCAGCACAAGCCAAATAAAAGGCATGCGCGATGGGTGGAGTACATTGAACTAAATCCCATGAAGTTGTGTTATGATTTGCATCACTAATGTGCGTAGAAGGGAAAGAGTTCAGCCGAGAGAAATAAGGGTTGAGGATGAAGAGCCTTATGGGTCTGGTTTTGATGAAGAAGATGATCGGAAGTTTAGAGAAGCTAGGAACTGGGAAGATAACAACTTGGGTGGTATTTAGATGAAGTTTCCATCATTTCAAGGTAGATCTGATCCTGAAGCATATCTTGAGTGGGAGAAAAGATGGAGTTCATATTTGACTACCATAACCAATTCGAGGCAAAGAACGTAAGTGCAATCAAGAATGACTGAGTCCCACAAGTGTAAGTAATGTTTGTAGTTTTCATGGACTTGCTAGTTTCTATCGTCGGTTTGTGATCGACTTAGTAGCATACCCGCACCACTTACCAAAGTGATCAAGAAGAACATTGGATTTAGATGGGGAGAAAGACAAAAAATGCTCGTTTCAATTAATCAAAGAGAAGCTGACCAACCCCCTTGTTATCTTTACCTAATTTTTGAAAAGTTTGAGATTGAATGTGATGCTTCAGGTATTGGCATAGGAGCAGTGCTTATGCAGGAAGGACGACCAGTTGATTACTTCAGCGAGAAACTAAGCGGGACAGCCTTAAACTACCCAACTTACGATAAGGAGTTGGATGCATTGGTTTGAGCTTTAGAGACTTGGCAACTCTACCTATACCCTAAGGTATTCGGGATTCACACCGATCATGAGTCCTTGAAACATTTGAAGGGCCAGAACAAGCCAAATAAAAAGCATGCGCGATGGGTGGAGTACATTGAACTAAATCCCATGAAGTTGTGTTATGATTTGCATCACTAATGTGCGTAGAAGGTAAAGAGTTCAGCCGAGAGAAGTAAGGGTTGAGGATGAAGACCCTTATGGGTCTGGTTTTGATGAAGAAGATTATCGGAATTCTGTTGTTAGTAATAGAGAAATGGAGGGCAGTTTAGAGAAGCTAGGAACCGGGAAGATAACAACTTGGGTGGTATTAAGATGAAGATTCCATCATTTCAAGGTAGATCTGATCCTGAAGCATATCTTGAGTGGGAGAAAAGATGGAGTTCATATTTGACTACCATAACCATTTTGAAGCAAAAAAACGTACGTGCAATCCAAGAATGACTGAGTCCCACAAGTGTAAGTAATGTTTGTAGTTTCTCATGGACTTGCTAGTTTCTATCGGCGGTTTGTGAAGGACTTTTGTAGCATACCCGCACCACTTACCAAAGTGATCAAGAAGAACATTGGATTTAGATGGGGAGAAAAAAAAAAAAGTCGTTTCAACTAATCAAAGAGAAGCTGACCAACCCCCCTTATTATCTTTCCTAACTTTTGAAAATGTTTGAGATTGAATGTGATGCTTCAGGTATTGGCATAGGAGCAGTGTTATGTAGGAAGGACGACCAGTTGGTTACTTCAGCGAGAAACTAAGCGGGGCAGCCTTAAACTACCCAACTTACGACAAGGAGTTGGATGCATTGGTTCGAGCGTTAGAGACTTGGCAACTCTACCTATGCCCTAAGGTATTCGGGATACACACAAATCATGAGTCCTTGAAACATATGAAGGGCCAGGACAAGCCAAATAAAAGGCATGCGCGATGGGTGGAGTACATTGAACTAAATCCCATGAAGTGGTGTTATGATTTGCATCACTAATGTGCGTAGAAGGGAAAGAGTTCAGCCGAGAGAAAAATAAGGGTTGAGGATGAAGAGCCTTATGGGTCTGGTTTTGATGAAGAAGATGGTCGGAAGTTTAGAGAAGCTAGGAACCGGGAAGATAACAACTTGGGTGGTATTAAGATGAAGATTCCATCATTTCAAGGTAGATCTGATCCTGAAGCATATCTTGAGTGGGAGAAAAGATGGAGTTCATATTGACTACCATAACCATTTTGAAGCAAAAAACGTACGTGCAATCAAGAATGACTGAGTCCACAAGTGTAAGTAATGTTTGTAGTTTTCATGGACTTGCTAGTTTCTATCGGCGGTTTGTGAAGGACTTTTGTAGCATACCCGCACCACTTACCAAAGTGATCAAGAAGAACATTGGATTTAGATGGGGAGAAAAAAAAAAAGTCGTTTCAACTAATCAAAGAGAAGCTGACCAACCCCCTTATTATCTTTCCTAACTTTTGAAAATGTTTGAGATTGAATGTGATGCTTCAGGTTGGCATAGGAGCAGTGTTATGTAGGAAGGACGACCAGTTGGTTACTTCAGCGAGAAACTAAGCGGGGCAGCCTAAACTACCCAACTTACGACAAGGAGTTGGATGCATTGGTTCGAGCGTTAGAGACTTGGCAACTCTACCTATGCCCTAAGGTATTCGGGACATACACCAAATCATGAGTCCTTGAAACATTTGAAGGGCCAGCACAAGCCAAATAAAAGGGGCATGCGCGATGGGTGGAGTACATTGAACTAAATCCCATGAAGTTGTGTTATGATTTGCATCACTAATGTGCGTAGAAGGGAAAGAGTTCAGCCGAGAGAAATAAGGGTTGAGGATGAAGACCCTTATGGGTCTGGTTTTGATGAAGAAGAT
>CAUOFW020007688.1:0-20152 GCA_963454935.2 Ilex paraguariensis | reverse complement strand
TTCGGGTGCTCCCTCATTATCTATGTACGGGACAGGAGGTTGGCAAGGAGAGATTCTGTGATTCATACTGGCGTCGAGGCCCAAGAGATCGTCTCTCGAGGTCCTGAGGGCATAATTAATGCCACTGTTGAGGGTTTGCTTTGGTATGTTTTATACCCTGCTTCGCATCTAGCTTCCTTTTCATATTTTAGCTTATTTTATGACTTTCCTTGTACTCTTATCTTCGAATGCCTACAGGTGGCTGCTGTCTTGCCTGACTTGTTTAATAACACCTTGCGGATCAGTGATGTGGTCGACAGCTTGGCTAGGGAGAGATCGACGCAAGAGGTTGCTGAGGAACAGCTTAGGCTTGAGCGACAGGCACGAGAGGGTTTTGCTGAGGAGTTGAAGCAAGTGCATGAGAGGGCTGCTCGATTTGAGGCTGACCTTCGTGTAGCACTTGAGAGAGCCACCATGGCATAGGCTCAGAGGGACGCTGCTAGAGGGCCAGGACCAGTGCTTTCATTGACAGCTACGACGAGCTTAGGAGGAAAGCCTCAGTAGCATTCCCTTATTGCGATCTTTCTGACCTCAAGCCTCATGAGGCCCCTGAGTTGATGATGAGAACTATGTGAGTGGAGGCAGTGAGAGTCACTAGGAGTGTGGTGCCTTTGCATTTTTTGTTTTGTTGACAGACTATGTCTATCCTTTTGTAAAGAGTTCATAGACTTGAACACAACTTTTGTAAAGGTCTATGACTTTTGAATGGAATACAACTTTTTGAAGAAAATATTGAGAAATTTTATTCCATAATTCAAAGTAAATATTCGAAGAAAAATGACTAACATAGAAAATTGACAACAAGGTAAACAACCTACACAATGGACACCAACTCATGACTTACTGCCCCCAGCTACTGGTAGTATTTCTTTAGATATTCTGCATTCCATGGGTGGCTCAGGACCTTTCCTTTAAAATTTCGGATTCTGTAGGTACCTGGCCTTACTACCTCCGTGACCGTGTATGGTCCTTTCCAGTTAGGTCCCAGTTCCCTTCTCGGGAGTCCTTGGTAGATAATATGACCTTTTTGAGGACCAAGTCCCTAGGTAAGAAGGCTCGAGGCTTCAACCTTGAGTTGTAGTACTTGGTCATGCGACTCTTGTACTCTGCATTCTTGAGTATGGCTATCTCTCTCTCCTTCTCTATCAAGTCGAGGTTGATGCGGAGGCCTTCTTCATTACTGGTAGGGTCATGGTTCTGCACCCTAAGGGAGTGTACCCCGATTTCAACGGGTATCACTGCCTCTGTTCCATGGACTAGGGAGAATAGGGTCTCACCCGTAGGAGCCCTTGGTGTCATTCGATAGGCTCATAACACTCATGGGAGTTCATCTACCCACTTCCCTTTTGTAGTCTCCAGTCTAGCTTTTCAAGTTGCGGAGTATGGTCTTGATAGTGACCTCTTCTTGCCCATTCGCCTGTGGATGGCGCGAGGATGGAGTGGGGTTGTTTGATCTACAGGTCTGCACAGAAAGTGTTGAGGAGTTTATTGTCAAACTACTTGGCGTTGTCACTTACAATGGATGTAGTATCCGAAGCGGCAGACTAGACTTTTCCATATAAAGTCCTTTATCTTCTGATCTGTGATTCTAGCTAAGGCTTCAGCTTCTACCCACTTGGTGAAGTAGTCGATGGTTATGACTACGAATTTGCACTGGCCTCGACTCACAGGGAGGGGACCTAAGATGTTGATCCCCCACATGAAAAAAGGCCATGAACTCTGGATAATGGTGAGCTCTTCGGGTGGTTGTCTGGGCACGGTTACAAAGTGTTGACACTTATCACATTTTTTTACAAAGTCTCAGTCATCTCGTATCATAGTAGGCCAATAATACCCCTGTCTGACTGCTTTATGGGCTGATAACCGCCCTCCTGAGTGATTCTCACATATCCTCTCATGCATCTCTCTCATGACGTAGTCTGCCTCCTCCGGGGTGAGACAACGAAGTAGTGGAAGAGAATGAATTTACTTGTAAATGGTGTTTTGCAGTATAACATACTTGGATGCTCTCATCCTCAACTTTTTGGCTTCCACTGGGTTGTCTGGGAGAGTGCCCTCCTCTAGGTAAACTCGGATATGAGTCATCCAGTTAGACTCCAATGATGCACAATGAACCTTGCCCTCCTCTAGCTTGGAGGTGCTAGGCTCAAACTGATGACCTGTCAACGCTGGGCCCATAAGTATATTGGCAGAGGCAAATTTGGCGAGGGCGTCTGCCATGGCATTCTCCTCTCGAGGTACATGGTGGATCTCAAAGTTAGCAAACTCCGTGAGGAGGGCTTGGACCACCGAGAGGTACTTCTGCATCCTTTCTTCCTTGGCTTCAAAATCTCCCCTCATTTGGTTGACTATGAGCTGAGAGTCACTATGTGCCATGAGGTTGAGTGCTTCCATCTCCAAGGCTAATTTTAGGCCCAATATAAGGGCCTCATACTCTGCTTGATTATTTGATGTGGTGAAGTGTACGGAGACTGCATACTTCAAGGGGGTGCAATGAGGGCTGATCAGCACGAGTCCAACTCCGCCGCCCTCGTTGGTAGAGGATCCATCGACATAGAGTTTCCATGGCATAGCGGATGATGGAGGCGATGCCTGGAGAGAGGGAAAGGTGGGGAGTGATGGAGGCTGAGAAAATTGCACTCAAGGTGAGGTGGGCGGTGCCCCGGGCCAGGTGGGAGGCACCTTAGGCCTAGTGGGCAGTTCCTAGGTCTGTGGCTCTACCTCTTTTTCCTTCTCATGGTAATCGGGTCTCCTTTCAGCTGCAGGCCCTGCCTTCTGTTGGATGGAGTTAGTATGCACTGAGCAAGCGGATGCGGGGGTGCCTGCTACCTCCTTCAGTATCGGTGTGGACTCTGCTACAAAGTCTGCAAGTGTCTGTGCTTTGATGGCAGCCCTCGGCTGGTACTGCGCATCGAATTCACTCAACTCCATAGCCCATTTGAGAAATCTGCCTAAAACATCAGGCTTTCCCAAAATTCTTTTAAGCGGTTGATTTGTGACAACCACGATGGTGTGGCTCTGAAAGTAGTGATGCAGGCGTCTTGCGGTAGTGACGAGGGCGAGAGCTAACTTCTCCAGCTCTGAGTACCTCACCTTTGCCCTTCAATATGCCCGGCTAACATAGTAAACTAGTTTCTGGATTCCTCTATCCTCTTTGATGAGGACAGAGCTTACGGCAGAGGATGAAGAGGAGAGGTAAAGGTAGAGAGTCTCTCCTGGTACAACATAGGAGAGTAGTGGTGGTGTGATGAGATAGGCCTTGAGCTTTTGGAAGGTCTCCTCTTCCTCTAGGGTCCACTGGAAAGACTTGCGGAGGATCTTAAAAAATGGTAGACATTTATCTGCAGACTTAGAAACAAACCTGTTGAGGGCGGCTACTCTCCCGTTGAGGCGCTGGACCTCTTTGATTAAGGCAGGGGACTTCATCTCTAAGACAACTTTGATTTTATCCAAGTTGGCTTCAATGCCCCTTTCGTGGACCATGAAGCCTAAGAACTTCCCCGAACTAACGCCAAAGGCGCACTTTTCAGGATTCAACTTCATCTTGTAGGCTCTTAACACATCGAAGGTCTCCTGGAGGTGTGTTACATGATCTGTCGCTGTTGCGCTCTTCACTAACATGTCGTCTACATAGACCTCCATCATTTTTCCAATCTGGGCTTCAAACATCCTGTTGACGAGGCACTGGTATGTGGCACCGATGTTCTTGAGCCCGAAAGGCATCAAATGAGTATGTCGATGTGTGGGAGAGGGTAGCTGTCCTTGGGACAGGCCTTGTTGAGCTCTGTGAAGTCCACACAGAGGTGCCACTTCCCATTGGGCTTTGTCACCATTATCACATTGGATAGCCAGTTTGGGTAGGCTACCTCTCTCATTGACCCATTGTGAGGAGTTTGTCTACCTCTTTCTCCATGGCTTGCCCCCTCTTAGTGCTCACACTTCTCAACTTTTGGCAGACATGCTTATATCTGGGGTCAACATTGAGTCGGTGAGAGGCCACTTCGAGGTCAATGCCTTCCAAGTCTTCATGGGACCAAGCAAAACGTCTGCATTTCTTCTGAGAAAATCTACTAAGGCACATGTCTGCTCCTGGGAGAGTGAGGAGCCTAGGTATACTTTCCTCTCCGAAAGGCTGTCATCTAGTATTTATGGGCGGAGCTCCTTTGCTGGTTCACTCCTCTCCAAGGTATCGTTGTCTCTGGGGTCAAGAACTTCAACTTGGAGAGTCTCGTGTAGTCTCCTAGCCCTCATGGAGGCCGCATAGCACTCTCTGGCTGAGCCCTGGTCTCCTCTTATTTTCCTAATCCCATTGGAGGTTGGGAAGCGGAGGAAAAGGTGGTAAGTAGAGGGTACTGCCCTTAAGGCATTAAGGGCAGGGTGTCCAATGATCACATTATAAGCAGAAGGACAGTCGAGTACGAGAAAATTTACCATGATGGTAGAGTTCCTTGGTGCAGTTCCTGCTGTGACAGGTAGGGTGATGGATCTTAAGGGTTAGATTCTCTCTCTCGAGAAACCAACCAAGGGAGTCCTGACCGGCTATAATCTCTCTTTGCCGAGGTGAAGGTTGTCGTAGGCTGTGGCAAAGAGGATGTCGGTTGAGTTGCCGCTATCGACTAGGATCCTCCTCACCTAGTAGTTGGCCACCATCAAGGTCAAAACTAAGGAAGGTCTTTGTCTGAGAAAGTAATGACCTCCTCCTCCCCATGTTGTGGGGTCTTTATTGGGCGGAAGTCATGAGACTCCGCCTATCTGGCTCTACCGGTGTGCGCCTTCTTGGTGGAGTTGGAGCCACCTCCTCCTCATAACCCTCCGACGATGGTATGAATCTCACAAAGGGGTTGCTGGTATTCTCGTTCTTCGTGCGATGGAACTGGTCCTCAACCAGCCACATACTGTCTGAGGTGACCCCGTTGGATAAGTCCTCAATTTGCTTCTTCAACTGGAAACAGTCGTCTGTGTCATGTCCATGGTCACGGTGGAAGCGACATTACTTACTGGAATTTCTACGTTTGGGGTCAAACCTCATCTTCCTGGGCCAACAGATGGCGGGGTCATCCTGTATCTGGAGTAGGATGTGCTCCATTGAGGCATTGAGTGGAATGAATGGTTGTTGGTCCCTTAGGGGGCAGTGGTACGAGGTGGTCTTTTACAGAGACTTTCTCAACTTTCTTCCTCTTGTTCTCGGTCTCCCTTTTGTCTTCTTGGTTGACTTTTCTTTTCTCCCCTCCTCTAGAGGACTCATCCCGACGGGCTTGGTGACGTCCTCGACATTCATATACTTCTGTGCCCTAGACAGCAGTTCAGGAATGCTGGAGGGTGGCTTCTTGAGGACTAAAAACATGAAACTGGAGGTGCGAAGACCGACAATAAAGGCAGCCAGAGCCACCTTATCATCTGGCTCATGAATCTGGAGCACCTCCTCATTGAAGCGGGCAAGGTAGTCATGTAGGCTTTCTTCTCTATCCTGCTTAATGGTGAGCAAGTGGGTCACTGGTTTCTTCTCTATCACTGGTTTCTAAAGGACCTATTTAGTTCTGCGAAGGAATAGATGGAGAAGGGCCTGAGCTTGGAAAACCACTGGTGGGGCAGACCCTTTTAAGGTGGTAGGGAAGGCCCTACACATGATCTCCTCAAGCACATTATGGAGTTGCATGAGGGACTTGTAGGTATCCAAATGGTCGAGGGGGTCTTTGGTACCGTCGAAGATCTCGATGGTGGACATCTTAAACTTCGAAGGCAACGGGTAACAATGTCAATAACAAAAGGAGTATTAGTGCGCCTTACCAGATAGTCCACGATTTCAGGCGCCTGCACCTTGATGGCATTGAGGGCATTACCAAGTTGGTCTTGCACTTCCCTGATCTTCTCTTCCCACTGGTTGTGGACATCTTCGATCGGGTGATGGTATTGGCTCTCGTGGTCTCCGTATTGACTTTCTCCTTCGTCTTCCTTTGCAAGCACATGCGAAAAGGGAAAATGTGTGCTCCCTGCGTGTTGAGAAGGGATCGTTTGACGAGGGGCTCCCTCCCTCCTGCAGGGTGATGGGTGACGCCCCTTTGGTTGAGCATTAATTGGATCATCTGCTGGTTTTGTTTCAACAACAGTTGCATAGTCTGTAGAAGCTGCTGATGTTGTCCAACGGCAGGAGTCACTGTGGCAAAGGGTTCTGAAGATGCGAGGGGAGGTGGAGCCTCCTCCCGGTGCGCAAGGCTGTTGTCTCCCGGTTGATGAGACCTTGATCTGGTCGTGATTACCATGGATTGCAAGAAGGGTTGAGAGGTAGTAGAAACTTTGTCGTTTCCCACAGACGGTTCTAAACTGATGATTCACAAAATTGTCTTGTGCAAAATCAACAGTCAAGAAGGTGAATAGTTACAATCAATGAGCATCAAGCAATCAATGAAAAAACAGTAAATAAGAACTCAGAGATTTATAGTGGTTCGGTCTCGGATGACCTACTCCAGTGTTCTTTATTGATGAGTGATGGTACTCCGGAGAGTTACAGTACTTTTAGAGAGAATAAGAGAGAGCAGTGTGTATAAGTGTGGGTGTAGAGGTTTTGGAGGCCTACCTTCAATGTTGAGAGGGCTTATATTATACAACTAGGGTAAGGTAGCAGAGGCAGTGACGTGAGGAGAAGAATTCTATTGCTTTGGCAAGTATTGTTATGGTAGGAGATCTTCTATGTCTATCTTTATATTATCTTCCCTCGTGTTCCTATTCATCTGAAGGAGAGCATTTGTTGGATTGAGCTTGACCCTCGTCTTGGACTTGGACTTGTCTTGAGTAGGCTTGACTTGGACTCGGATTAGAGTACCAAGGTGAAGAGGAACAAGAGGAGGGGCGCCCAAGGGCTCCCTCGTCTTCCTCCCACTTTGGTCGTTGGCTTTTGGTGTTGTCCTCTTGGTGTCTTCCTCAATGGGTTGACATTGAACTCTTCTTTGGGTTTTCTCAATTTATTTAAATTAGGCTTGGCCCAATAAAATTCGGGCTCATCAATATTGTATTATCGTGTTGTGTCAAAAGTTACCATCAACTCTAATTGTATATCGTGTTTTAATAAAAATAAATATAAGTAGAGTAGAGGGAATTATGGAGCACATCATAAATTTGGAATTCTTAAGTCCAACTCTCTTCAATGGAGCTTGAATTTAACTGATATATATGATTTTTGACTTTTGAATGCTTAGTATTATTCGGGGCTTACTAAAAAAAAATTTGTGGGAAACATAAAATTAAAAAAATAAAAGTAAAAGAAAATGAATGAATATGGGAAGCTCACACTCTGGAACCATAAGCTTTTGTTACCATAAAAAGAAAAAGTGATTTCTGTTGTAAAGGAACATAGCTTTTCACATCCAATGAGAGTTTGCTAGCACCATGGGTGTCTAGCAATGATGCTACCAAATGGGGAAATAAACTTTGAAAATATAATGGAGGAAAGTTGAAGACAAGAAGTCACCGTGTAGAACAAGATATCTTGGTCTATCCAAATGAAGGAGCTCACTTATGCCCTTAACCTCCATATCACAACTAGAGCTTGAGGCATGGGGGGACAAATAACGAGCTTATATCCAAACTTAGCTTGGGCCTAGTTTGTAGGTTTAGCCCAAATCATCAAAAGGCAAATCAGACTTAGCCTACGACTTTAATCTAATATGAAGCTCAAGAGTCAACGCACGAGAGAGAGCAGTCATCATGATACGCACGCAGAAGAGCTATCATCAAAATAACCATTACTGCAAAATAATACACATTCCCAATTGTAGCTAGCCTCCCTAATAAAGTAGTATCTTGACTTTCACATCATCACTTCAACTGGAGCTCTACGCCTATAAATTATAAACCCCTTACACATGGGGATATCTCACACACAGCTCACCTTGAACGTCTTCTTGCTCTCTCTCTCTCTTACTTCCTTATTCTCTCTCATTAATAGAGTTTTTTAGTCACCGTTGTTAC
Organism: Ilex paraguariensis; assembly: GCA_963454935.2. Lineage (NCBI taxonomy): Eukaryota > Viridiplantae > Streptophyta > Magnoliopsida > Aquifoliales > Aquifoliaceae > Ilex > Ilex paraguariensis. The sequence goes on along the minus strand of CAUOFW020007688.1, from coordinate 12,148 downwards.
TTTCAATGGTTAGATAACCTAAACTTAATCATCCAATCTTTATCTCTTTTTATTAATTATTTCATTAATTATTTTACATCACACATTTGGCTAATTTGATTGTATATAGTCAATTTTGTGCATCATCATAAATCATCCAAACAAAGGGTCTTATAATGTTTTGTATCCAAGCAATATTATTTGTATTTCATTTATTGACTTAATTGGTAATAAATTTTAATATTTATTAAGATTTGCAAACACTCAAATAATTATAATAAATTAAATTTAAACAATATTATTATTTATGTGCTGGGCCAGAATTACGAGGGAATTTGACAGCTGTGAAATCACAAAAAAGGACAACTTTTGATGCTGTTTAGACTTGGGTTTTGATATAGGTCACTTGGTCTTTCAGTGTAGCCTACAAAATTGATTAGATAATACGAATTTAATGTGATATCATTTTAAAATTAACATAATTATTAAATATGTATAATAAATAATTTGAATTAATATTTAACACTTAAAATATACTAAATTAATTATTTTTTTTGCAAAATTTGGAACTAACATAACATGAAAATATCAATACGTAAATCACCTAATAGGACACGTATTGTCACCCCTAAGTGTCCTTCAGCCTTTAAATGCTTGGTGGACAACTGATTAAACTGAACTAGACTACATTCCGTCTTAGTGGTTCGCAGGTCCAATAATTTAAATAGAGAGTATTCAAGTCCCACACCACAATTGGACGGTGGTTGTTGCTTCACCTGCTTAACTTCCAATTTGCAGGGGTCCATAGGAGGCATCCAATGCTTTTACGTGGGACACACTGAAAAGGATCGATACAAAAGATTCTAGACTGGCCTTTGTGTTTTAGATATAATTAGAGTCAGTTCTATTTTAATGTATATATTTTTTAATTATTTTAAATAGATTATTCACGATGAAAGAAAAAGCAAAATCAACGTCAAATTATGGATGAAGTTGTCAAATAAGATCTCGCTAAATTGGTTAAGCGAATCATACTTTGGATATCGTTTAGAGCAAGATCAGTCATTGGATTAAGACCAACAAACCGATCATTCCTTATCAAAGGCCTAGCAAGAGACGTCAATACGTACCTCAGTCTCGGGATGAACTCCGATGTTGAGGCCTGAAGACTAAAAATTCACAAAACTACATAAACTCGATAAGATAAAAATTAAAAAATAATACAAAATTTTAACTTGAATAATAACAAAGCCGAATTAGTATCATGAATGAATAACACGTTTAATTGGTATTGTACCAAAAATGTTATATTTTTTATATTTTTAAAATTTTTGACTGAGCTATAATATAAATTTTTATAGTAAAAAAAAGGTTTTTGGTTGTGCCATTTTTGGTTCATAAATAACACAAAAAACATAAACACTATACCAATCTAAAACTCAAATATAATCTCACCATGACACAATTTAAATGAAAATTTTATATGTGGTACCACCACTTTTTATCATATTTATAGGTATTTTATAAATTGTGGGTATTTTTATGCTAAAAAAATTTATAATTTTTTGAGTATTTTTATAATTGTTGCAGGTATTTTTGACACTTTTGTAACAACTGTTTTTATCATTTTTAGAGTACCTTCTTGTTGATCCTAAAATATACCAATAAAAGTTATAAATGGCGTGGTACCAATTTTTTTTTTTGACAACTCCTACCTTGGTATAATAAGTCAACCTGTTTCGATCCTAAGACTTACATGGGGTAGAATTCCATGCATTATTATTATAAACTTAAAAGAAAAAAATGCTTTATAAAATTATACTCTGTGAAGCCCCGTTGGAATTTTTTAAAGCATAGAATGCTAATACATTATTATCTGTTAGCATCGCGTTTTTGACTCACTGTTTGACTATGCACAATTGAAATTGAATTATTATAAGGTAGCTAGCAATTGGATTTATTATCCGGCAATTGATCTACTCCTTAGTGAGAAACCAATGGTTCTCACATGCACATTGTATGTTGCTTTCCCTTCGCATATTTAATGTTAGTGCCGGAATATACTTTATAATATAAAAAAAATTAAATAAAAAAATAACATAAACTTCCATTTGAGCACCGATCAAATTTCATAAAATTAATTTAGCCATTTTATTTTATTATAATATTTGGTAAAATTTTCTCTAAAAATAAAATCTTAAAATTATTAAACTCGTCGCCACATCACAATCCTGCCTGCTTTAATCCAATAGTTAGCAATACCGCAACAACATATAATTCACAACCAAATTGACACAAAATATATCTTTGCTGAAAGACCAACCCATCAAGCTTATCGGTTTGAAAATCACAGCCTATGGTCTTTTCAGCTAAGTTAGAAGCTATCCATGAGCCATGGGCTGATGAAGCACAAGGCTAACTGGTTAGCCCCTCGGCACGGACAATTTGTTCAGCCTTAGGTATAATGATACACAGAGTTTTTTTTTCTCTCTCTCCCTCTTTTTTTTTCCAGTGTTTCGTAAGCCTTTTCCTTTTCAATGTTACTTTTGTTATTTTTAAAATAATGGTTGTAAATTTTTTAAACGAAAATCAATTTCAATACGATATCTCCGTGCCACCCTAACCTTATCCATAGATGTTTAGAATAGATATTTGTGGGATCTCTATTCTATTCATCTTTTTTTTTTAGAGAAATACATATAGTCTATTTAATCAAGTTGGAGAGAGAACCATTCATTCATGCTTGCTAATTCTAATCTCGACTGTAGACATTTAGGAATAGGAATTGCTAGTTTCGGGTCAAGTCCTGGGCCGAGGGGGTCTTGTATTCATGGGTAGTGAATGGGGGTCACTCATACTTGGATTGAAACATGGCCCAGGCTCCTTATGTATGTAGGGCTGATGGGTTGTAATGGATGCTGATAGTTTACTATGCACACATTTATCCGCTCCATAACATGGTATACATTACACCACTGCCGCTGACGGGCTAAATAGTCAAATTAGAATGCTAGGCAAGCCAGAGCCTACTAGGCTGCATCAAAGGCCCACGGCCTATTTAAGAAGTGGACTGGGCAAGCTTATGATCCGATGGACAACCCGATTTGTTGGATCAGGACAATCCCCAAATATCTTCTCACTCCTAGGCAACATTCACTTCTCTCTCTCTCTCTCACACACACACACACACAATGGAAAAAAAATTTAGCCTCAAAAAATAAAATAAACAATGATATATAATTAAAATTTTAGAATATAATTTAATTACTCAATATATTTTAATCATTGAATTAATAGCGAGTGCTAGCTTTAAACAAAATTTACTATTTTATCTAATGTACTTGGTTCTCAAATTAAGTGCAAGTAGCATTATTGTAAAAAGTACGCATAATAATTTTATATTTGTATAAATTAAATTTTGAGGTTATTTTTTAATTACTTTGTTTACAATGCATAAGATGACTATAAAAAATAAAGTGAGTAGAAATAGTGTATTTAAATACTTAAGGCCGATTGTTTAACCAAAGTGGGTGATTAAACAATCACAACCAAAAATAAATAATTAAAACTTAGCTTCACCTTTCGAATAAATTAAAAAATAATTAAGGTTGACTTTGAGAGTTGATTTCGAATTGGCATGAGCAACGTCAAAAGACTTAATTCATTATAATCACTAGATAAATTCAACAATTGTACGTAGTTAATTAAGTCCCTAAATTAAATTTAAATTACATTTTTTAAACAATATTAGAAACTAAAACATCCAAATGACAACTAAATATATATACGTGTCCTGGTTGCATTACAACAACAAATATTTTTTCCAAAAAATTAAAAATGTTGTAATGTTGTTAACTCTAATTTTGATTTTCTTTTGGAAGAAAATGTGTCTTCCAATGTGAGTCAAAGCCGTTGTTCACTCCTAGTTTAAGTAACTAGTTAACGACGTTTATTTTTATTTTTAAAAAGAGAATTTTATTTATTGAATCCAAAAATTACAAGAATCAGATAAACAGAAACTGTTAAAAAAAAACAATAACTGTTTTAACAGTCCAAAAACAGTAAACTGTACAAAATAGAAAATTCTGTTAAAGCACCTGTACAGCAACTGTTTACTGATCCTGCAGCTCAGCTCGGCCCCTGCCTTGACTGATCAATCCACTGCATCTTTACCTCAGCATCTTCTAGCTTTCTCAAAATAGAACAGACTGCAGTCCAGTGCAGAGAGGAACAACTCAGCAACTGGCCAGTCTGAACTATATTTACAATCCAGCTCCTTTTGATATAGCACAGCAGGTGACAAGAGACAGCTCTTGCTCTGTCTAATCAAGTCGCTGCAGCTTTAGTTAGCACCTCCAAACTTCAGGCCAGCATCTGATGCAAATGAAAAAAACCACGAAGAGTTGGCTTTAATCCTACAACAAAATTAAAACCCCTTAATTCAGCTCCCTCTGATGCATTACAGCACCTAGAACACTTCCTAATCCAAAAACAGACTATTAACAGTCAAGAAAACTGCCCAGTCTGAAATCAAGTAAAATCCCTCCTACATCATCCAACTCCTTGCCTTGATCACAAATCACCATGTTTCTTTTCCTTGCAGTAGGCATTCCAGATTGATCCTGATGAATGAGCATTCTGCCAGACAGAGGTAGACTGCTTTGAGAAGAGAACTCAGTACAAACTTGAGTTTGAACAGCGAGAGGCCAAAAAATCTGCAATCATATTGGCCTCTCTATATACATGCCTCAGCTGAAAATTCAACCCACCAAGTAATCTCCAAATCTGCTCCATGAATCCTTGCAATCTCCAAGGAACAACTGCCTTGTCCAAAACCATTTGGACCAAAACCTGAGAGTCTGATTCAATCAACAGTTGTGACTACTCCAAATCATGATGCACAAACATCATCCTCAGACCATCCAATAATGCCCTGCACTCAGCCTGCATATTTGACCCCAAACCATAAAATGCAGCAGCAGCAAAGATCAGATGCCCATCAGCATTTCTAATAACCATTCCACCACCAGATAGGCCAGTACTCCCCTTGGAAGCACCATCCACATTCAATTTCAGCATGGTTATAGGTGGGGGGATGCCATTTAATCCAACTAACTTTAGTAACCACAGAAAAAGGAGTGCCAATTCTGAGGTACTGGCGCATTTCTTTCCCCCCCAGACTATCCATCCTCCTGGGCTTTATCATGAAAACTTGCCATCTCAATGCACTTACCACCTGTAAGAAAAGAGCATAAGCATTCAAAATCAACCCTTCATATCTCCTCCTACACCTCTCCTTCCATAAAGCCCGAAAGATCAACATAGATACACCCCTTATTAAAGAATGACTTAGAGAAAGAGCTCTAAAAGCTCTAACCAGCCTCAAAAATCTACACATAGGAGATTCACTTGGCAAAATCTCAAATCCCATAACCACAGACACCCTTCTCCACCCCCCTCATGGGCAAACAAACAACTGATAAAAACATGATCTGCACTCTCCTCCTTTACACCACACAAATTGCATTTACTAGCTAAACACACCCCCACTCTTTGAATCATGTCATCAGTAGTCATTGCCTCCCTAAAAACCTTCTGAGTGCATAACTGAGTACTAGGAAAGATTTTCTGGTTCCAAATACTCTGAGCAATATGACTTGGAACACCTCTTCATCTTACCGTACCCCATGCAGACTTGACTGAAAAAACACCTGAAGTGGTAAGTTTACAAACTCTTTTATCAGATCTTTCAGTCAAACTCACACCAGAACATCTAATCTCATTTTGCAGCTGAGGAGAAAGCCATTCATTAACCTCCTCTAAATGCCATTCCCTATCAATCCATAACTCACTGAGTTTGGGAAAAGAAGAAGGAACACCTTCAATCCTATGCAACAAAGGACCAGAATCCAACCAAGAATCACACCAGAAGTCAGAATTCTGCCCATTCCCAACAAGCATCAGAGTTATTCGCCACCAGCTCAAACCAAGGCCTCAGCATTCTAAAACTTTGACCCACTCCAGTCAAACTAGATCTCAACACATGCTTGCCTTTCAAAAATTTTCCTCTAAATACTTTTGCCCAAAGAGATTGCCCATTAAGAACACCCCAAACCTGCTTTATTCTAAAAGCAGACTGGACTTCACCATAACTCCTGATACCTAAAACCCCTTCACATTTGGGTTTGGAAACATTCTCCAAAGAAACCCAATGTCTTCTTCTAACATCCATCTTGCTAGACCAAATAAATCCAGCAATAATAGAATTCAACTTTTTCAAAACACCTTTTGGAATATTCAAACAAGCTAGTAAATGAATTGGGATTGAGCTCAAAACTGACTGAACCAGTACTATTCATATCAAATGCAATGCCTACTTCTGGAATTTGATTAGTGACTTCCCTTCAACACATTACGTTGAACTAGAATGGAGTAACCGAATAACGGTTCAAGATGACTCGGTCTTTTTTTTTTGGTACTGAATGACTTAGTCTTTCAAACTGGTTTTTAGTGGTTAACTTAATGACTACATTTAGTACCCACTTCAAAACCTAAATAATTAAACTAGCCCATATTTAAAGTATACACAAAATGACAGATTTTTACTCGTTATTATGATGCCAATTGGATCATAAGAAAATCGAATATTGGTATATAGACTTAAATTAATCAAATATGACGTGACAACCTCTTATTCGAATAATCATCGGTCAAAAAAAATAATATACATTAGACAAGACACATTTCGTATAAAAAATAATGATGAGTCATGACTTCATTGTTCTCTTAGGTTAGAAGTCAAATAGGCTTCTCTCAACCAACAGATTGACATGGGCAATTTATTTGAAAATTTCTAAGAATCGGAAAGCGTAATTATTGAGAGTAGTAATGTTATTTAGATCTAAAAATTTAATTTAATTTATTAATCTAATGATGCGGTTGCACTATAACTCTTGAATTGACATTAAACTTCAATGTTTGATGGGAACCACAATCAATCAAAAGGTCATAATTAATTAAGCTAAGAAATTAGATTACAATAGCATTGAAATAAGAGCAGTGAATTTGAAGAGGCATAAGTCACCACTATGGTTTACATTCCCAGTGCAATTCTTATAAATACAAGTACCAAAATCAAACTATAAACCCCAGAATCAGCATTATAGCAAGAGTACCCAATAGTTATCCTAATCAAGATCTCTTTAAGTGATCATCATGAGCTTTAAAAAATGGTAAGGGACTCAAAAGACAAAACGATATTAGAAATAAGAAATTTCAGGTTAATCATGGATCTTATGCACTAGATTGAGTAATTCTACTTGAACTTAAAATGTTAACTTAATCAGTAATTGTTATTGATTTAACTAAGGGTCCTAATATTTATTGAAACCCACTATATATTTAATAATTGTGATTCTTGAAGTTAAAAAATTAAGTAAGCATTTTAAGTACAAATTGCATTTTTCCTAATAGATCACACCCTGTGTATGAGGTGAGGGGATCACTTATAAATAATGGGTTCCACTTGCTTTAATGATAGATAATTTAACAATGAGTAAAATTGAGCAAAAGTATAATGAAAAGTATCTTAATCCCATGGTATTGAAGGTAACTCCGTTTTACCTGAAATAAAATCTACATCGCAATGTAGATCAAGGCAGTTGTTCACTCTCTTTTCCTCCACTTCACCACCCAATAATATAAGTAGACAAGTGAATCCTACAAACTTTAATAATACCCCATCTATATAAGATAATAACTACTTATGCAATAAAATGAAGTTCATTTTGACCACTTATTGTCTGTCATTACATAGTGCCACCATGTATCAATGGTGACTTAATGTCGTCACAACACCATGACTTTTGAATAGTCACCGAAGTAGTTGAACTTGGGAAGCAAATGATCCCACTTGTGGAATCTTTAGTGAGTCCCTTCAACACGTTACGCCGGAGGGGAATGAATAAGGACTGCTATTGATTTGATTGTTAAAATTGCGGTTTCTGGTGGTACAGAAGAATAAGGACAATGAGTAGGAGGAAGAGCAGAAGGAGTAGGATGGAGGGGAAAGAGTGATGATAAGGAGGAAGACAATGAGAAGGAGAAAGGAAATAATGAAAAGAGGGAGGAAAATAATGAAGGAGGAGGAGGAAACAACCCAAACAATAAGAAAGAGTAGAAGAAAATGAGAAGTAGGAGGAGGAAATAGAAGAGAAGGAAAGAGGGATAAAGAACATAAAAGGAGAAAGAGAAGAAAAAGGAGGAAAATCGGGAGGAAGAAGAAGTGAGGAGAAAGAGAAGAGAGGAGAGGAGGAGGAGGAGGAGGAGAAGAAGAATAAGGAGGAAACACGAGAGGAAGAATGAGGGAGGAGAAAAAGAAGGATAAGGAGGAATAGAATGGAAGTGAGGAACATTGGTGAATGGCGACAAACAGAAATTAAAACAAAATTGGAAAAGGAAAAGGGGAAGAAGGAAGGAGAGGCAGAAGGAAGAAGAGGAGAAAAAGCTGAGGAAGGAGACGAAGAAGAAAAGTCACTTGAAAAATCAAAATTTATGATCAATCCCATTTTGCCCCTGAAAGATACAAAAATGCTCAGTTTGGCCTCTCGAATAATTAATTTTCCATATTGTCCCTCAAAAAAATAAAAACGTTGCAATGTAGTCCACCTGTTTTGTACCGAATCAAACAATCAGGAATTATAAAATAGACGGACGATCAAATGAAAACAAAAAAAAGGAAAATAAGATAGTGCATCACATTGCAACATTTTTATTAGTTTATAGGGGTAATGTGAAAAATTAATCATTGATGAGACAAACTAAAATTTTTTGTATCTTTTAGAGGAAAAAATGAAATTTTTTCCAAAATTTATAGTAGCTTTGAGGAACATCAGTGAATTGCGAGAAACAGAAACTAAAACAGAATTGGGGAAGGAAAACGGGAAGGAGGAGAAGGAGAAAAAATAAAAGGAAGGAGAGGAAGAAGAATAAAGGACGAGTAGGAGTAGAAAAAGCATAACAACACTAAGTCAATATTACAAAGTACTTTTTTGCGATGGACATACATTGATGGAAAGGAAGAAGAAGGAGAATGATAGGAATAGGAATAAAGAAGAAGAAGAAGAAAAAGGTGAAAGAGAGAAACAATAAGAAAGAGTAGAAGAAAAAAGGGGAAAAGGGAGGGAGGAAAAAGGAGGGAGAAGGAAGAAAAGATAGAGAAAGAAGGATAGAGGAGGGTAGAGGAGAAAGAGAAAGAGAATGATGATGATGATGGGAAGACGAGGACAATGAGAAGGAAAAAAAAGGAGGAAAAAGAGAAGAGAAGAAGAAAAAGAAGTAGGAAGAGATGCAGAAGGAGGAGAAATAGAAGAGGAAAAAGGAGCATGGGAGAAGAAAAAAAATGAAAAGGGAGAAAAATTGGGAGGAAGAAGAAGTGAGGAGGAGGAGGAAGAAAATGGAGTAAAAGAAGAAAAAAAATAGCACTAAGTAAATATTACAAAATACTCTTTTACGATGGGCATACATTGGTGGAGAGGAAGAAAAATGAGAATGATAGGAATAAGAAGAAAGTGGAATATTAAAAAAAGAAGGTGAAGGAGAGGAATAATAAGAAAGAGTTTAAGAAAAAGGAATAGGAGGAAGAAGAAGTAGAAAGGATAAGGAAGTAGAAAAGAGAAGGATGAAGGTGAAAGAGAATGATGATAAGGATGAGGACAATGAAAATGAGAAAGAGTAAGAGGAAAAGATAGGGGAGAAGAATGAAGACGAGGGAGAATCAGGAAGAAGAAGAGGGAAAAACAATCCAGAATAAGAAAGAGTAGAAGAAAAAGGAGAAGGGATAAAAAATGAGGAGGAAATAAAAGAGAAGGAAAGAGGGAGAAGGAAAAATGAGAGGAAAGAGAAGGAATAGTAGAAAAATCAGGAGGAAGAAGTGAGGAGAAAAAAAAGAAGAATAAGGAGGACAATGAGAAGGAGAAGAAGGAAAACAAGAGGAAGAATAAAGGAGGAGAAAGAGAAGGATAAATAGGAAGAGAATGAGGAGAATGGAAAGGGGAAGGAGAAGAAAAAGGAGAGAAAGAGAAGGAAAAGGAGAAGAGAAGAGTAGTCACTCGAAAGATTAAAATTTAAGACGACTCTAAGGAACATTAGTGAATTGCGAGAAACAGAACCAAAAATAGAATCAAAGAAGGAAAAGGTGAAAAAGGAGAAGAAAAAGGAGAAGGAAAGAAAGGGAGAAGGAAGAAGAAAAGGAAAAGTTGGGGAAGAAGAAGAAGAAGTAAAGAAAAGAAGTCACTCGAAATATCAAAATTTAGGATCAATCCCATTTTGCCCCTGAAAGATACAAAAATCTCAATTTGTCCCCAGAATGATTAGTTTTTCCACATTGCCCCCTTAAAGAAATAAAAATATTGTAATGTGGTCCATCGTCTTATTTTTGTTTGGTTGTGTATCTGTTTTGTACCAAATTAATCAATCGGGAATCACAAAACAGACGGACGATCAAATGAAAAAAAAAATAAGGAAATTAGACGATGGATCATATTGCAACTTTGTTATTTTTTTTAGGGGGCAATGTGAAAAAATTAATCATTCGCGAGGCAAACTAAAAATTTTATATCTTTTAGGAGGAAAAATAAATTTTTTTCCAAAATTTATGGCAACTTTGAGAAACATCAGTGAATTACAAGGAATAGAAACTAAAACATAATCGGGGACGAAAAGGGGAAAAAGGAGGAGGAGGGGAGGGAATAGAAGGAAGGAGAGGAAGCATAAGGAAGAGAAGAATGAAGGAGGAGGAGGAGGAGAAAAAGAACAAAAGAAGGAAGAAGGAGAATGATAGGAATAGGAAGAAAGAGGAGTAGAAGAAGAAGGTGAAGGAGAGGAACAATAAGAAAGAGTAGAAGAAAAAAGAGGAAGAAGAATGGAGAAGTATTGAGCCAGTGAGTGGCAACTAGTTCAGTGGTGCTATAAAAAACAATCTTCTATGTGCTATTAGAGCTACTTGTCCCTTCTCTTTTCCTTTCGGTCAAGATCTAACCTCGCATAGCTAATGAAAGGGAATATCTTAGAACAGAATGTGGTCAATACGCACAACGCCTAGTATCCATCGTTTATGGCTAAGACTACTACAGTATCTAATCTTATTCGCTCCCCTAGCTTTCGTCTCTCAATGTCAGTGTCGGCCCAGCAAAGTGCTTTCGACGTTGGTGTTCTTTCCAATCTCTACGCATTTCACCACTCCACTGAAAATTCCCTCTGCCCCTACTGTACTCCAGCTTGGTAGTTTCCATCGCCAGTCCAAGGTTGAGCCCTAGGATTTGATGGCAGACTTTTCAAGGAGGAGGGAGGAGAAGGAAGAAAAGAGAGAAAGAAGAATATAGGAGAAAGAGAATGACGATGATGATGATGAAGAGGACAATGAAAAGGAAAATGAGGAAAAGAGGGAGGAGAAAGAGGAGAAGAATGAAGGAGGAGAAGAAGAAGAAATAGAAAGAGAAGAAAAAGGAGTAGGAAGAGATATAGAAGAAAGAGAAATAGAAGAGGAAGAAGGGAGCATGAGAGGAGAAAAAGAAGGGAGCATGAGAGGAGAATTGGGAGGAAGGAGTGAGGGGAAGGAGAAGGAGAAGGGAGAAAAAGTAAAAGAAGAAGAAGAATAGTACTAAGTCAATATTACAAAGTACTCTTTTACGATGGGCATACATTGGTAGAGAGGAAGAAGAAGAAGGAGAATGATAGGAATAAAAACAAAACAGAGTAGAAAAAGAAGATGAAGGAGAGGAATAATAAAACAGTTTAAGAAAAATGAGTATGAGGAAGGAGGATAGAGAAGAGAAAAATCAGGTAAAATAAGGAAAGATGAGATGAAAATGATGAGAGGAAGAAGAATGGAGGTGAAAGAGAATGATGATGAGGAGGACAATGTGAAAGAGAAGGAGTAAGAGGAAAAGAATGGGGAGAAGAATGAAGGAGGAGGAAGAGAAAGAGGAGAAGAAATAGAATGAACGAGAGAGTAGAGAATGAGGAAAGAAGAAGTGGAGGAAAACAATCAAAAATAAGAAAGAGTAGAAGAAAAAGAGGAGAGAAGGAGAAAAACTAGGGAGGGATGAAGAAGTGAGGGAGAAAGAGAAGGATAGTGAGAAAGAGGAGGAAAACAAGAGGAAGAATGAGG
>CAUOFW020007687.1:0-20152 GCA_963454935.2 Ilex paraguariensis | reverse complement strand
ATACCTCCAGCTTAGCGACTTTCTCGTGGGTCACCAAAAGCTTGGCCTCTGCACAGTTCTCAAACGGGCAACCTATATATCCAGCTTAGCAGCTCTCTCACGGGTCACCAAAAAACTTAGCCTCTGCACTGTTCTCAAACAGGCAACCTATATATCCAGCTTAGCAGCTCTCTCGCGAGTCCCCAAAGCTTGGTCATTGCACTATTCTCAATCATGTTGCCTATTCCTCAAGCTTAAGGACTCTCTCATGGGTTGCCAAAATCTCGGTCTCAAAAGATGTAACTCTCTCACGAGCAATCCTCAGACTCTATCTTTGCTCTCACGCAAACAACCTGCCTCTCTCTCTAGGTAATCATGTTAAGATATTTTGATGTTGAAATAACATTATTTTTTGTCATCTTTAGGCACGCTTTTGAAACTCAGACCATTTGCTACATGGGAACTACATTAGATTGAATATCAACAATCGGCCTCATCCATTTGGCACTGAATGCACATCTGTCTAGCCAAGCTGAGTGTCTCTCAGGGCCATATCAACACTCAATAGTTCTGTTTTATAAGCAGCACCCGTCGCCTCTCCAAGGGAGCCCAACACCTTAGGCGCCTCTCTAGCAGCGCCCAACGCCATGGACGCCTCTTCAACAGCGTCAGAGGCGCCCACTCTGTGGTTGGCTCGCCCATGAACCCCAAAGTGACTTTTATCGCCACATCGAGCAGCGCACAAGGTGCCTCACCCTCGGCCCAAGGCATGCACATCCAGATTGGTGCCCAAGACCGCGCGCCTAGGTGCCTGATTGCCCAGACCAGCTCTCTCTCCTCTTGCTTGCCTGCTCTGATCTGCTTGCCCAATCCAGTTGGAACAGCGCCTAAAGGGGCGTTTGGCCTGATTAGCTTGCCCAAGGCAGCCCCAAGCTCACCCAAAACTAGGCGCCCAGCGTGCCTGCTCGCTATTTTGACTGTAAATTTTGCGCCCTAATTTCAAGAAAGAGCTTATTATATATCAAATCGAAGTTCTCGGCGAGCCCTACAAGACTCACAACCAAATAGAAGTTTTAGCCTGCTGAGGTTTTTTCCAAAAAAAAAAAAAAAAATTCAGCTCGCCCAGAGGCTGCCCCGCTCACCCAAGCCGTTCACTTAACTCTCTGTTCGAAATTTTGACCGTAACTTTTGCTCCGTTACTCTAAATGAGGCTTATAATATATCAAATCGAAACTCTCGGCGAGTCCTACAAGACTCACACCCTTTGGCTATGATTAATGCTGTAAAAAGTCCAAAAAGGGCTTGAAAGCAGATGTTTTGGCCTCCCAAAGTTTTTTCAATTGTGTCGATCAGCCAAAAATTCGAACGTAATCAAATACCCTCCTTTTCAAGTTCCATTGGACACAGGGCATTGGGGGGTAAATGATGAGTCATGGCCCAACTTCAAGAGGTCCAGCTAGCCAAACGCAAAGGAGTTTACACTCAGACAAGCTCACCAAGGTCAAGGAGCTACATCAATAGCGAGCATGCAAGGGTCATCAAGAGTCTCCTCTACCATCTTGAAGCATGCAAGGTCAACCAAGAGTCATATCCTCTTCCCCTTGGAAAGAGTCAACACCTACGTCATTAAGAGAGCTCAGGAGCCTCACCTGTACCACTTTGGGAATAGTCAAACCTCAACTCATCCATTGACCGAGTCTCATGGAGAGCGCCGCAACCACCTCGCACGTTGAGGAGAAGTCGTGAGCGCCACCAGAATAGTTATGTAGTGGCTATTAAGTCGCCTCAATCTATTAGGGGCCGATTATAAATTGTAAACTCCGCCAACATTTGGGGGGCATGAGCATCATGACACTTTTACGCGAGCATGACTCTCTCCTCTTCCTCAAAGTTTGTACTCTTTGCTCCCCACACCCTTGAGCTAATAAAGTACCCGGCGACCAAAACCATTCAAAAGTGGATGTAGGTCACGTTGACCGAACCACTACAAATCTTGTCTCCTCCATCTCTCTTTACTTTAATTATTGTATTTATTTTCAATCACTTGACAGGTGGTGTACAAAGTTATTTTGTGCACCATCAAAATTAGTGAGCTTTAAAGTTTAACTTGTTTATTACACGAGTTGATCTTGAATGCACTTCGTAATAATTCATTTCATGCCGAACCCCAAAAACAACATATTTTAGTGTTTTTATGTCAATTTTTATAGTATTGAGCTATTTTAGAAAATTTATTCCTCTCGTGCTCAGGCTTGTTTATACATATTTCAATTAATTTCTTCTCCAATCTGGTGAAAAACAGATTATTCACATTGAAATTAGGATATTCATCCCTCAATTCTCATGATTAAAAGATTACTAAAATTCAAACTCAAAACGTCTGTAATATAAAAACACTTACCTTAGAACTTCTTCACCCTGTCTCAATCTAGACTTAAATTTAAATTTGAGTCAAAAATAATCCAAAAAAATTTCCGAACCTTAGACCCAAATTTATACCAAATTAAAAAAAAAAAACTTATCCTGAACTTAAATTGAAGGAAACTCAAATTATGTATTAAATTTCAAAAATATTTTTTTTTATCTTATTCAAACCTAAAAGACTCTTTCGACTGGAACAAGTTATTGTTTCTCTTCCTCTATCTTCAAATCCGCTACCATCACCGCCGACTACACTGCCTACTACATCGCATATCCTTGCTTTTATTATTTGACTGTAATTTTTTACTCTCTTTATATATCACTCAAAAAGGTTGGTATTCTTGTTTTTTCTTTTGGTTAATGTTAATGAAATTGATAAGAAATAAGTTTTAATATTGGATAAAATGTTTTGGGAGAAAAATTTTAAAAAAATGAGTTTTAGGACAGCAAGAGAAATTTTTAAAAGAATTGAATAGATATTTGAGTTTGTCAATTAAAATATTTTATATCAAATTAAATTTTTTATTTAAATTTAAACTCAAATTTAAATTTAAAATTTAGTCATAATTGAATATACTCTTAGGACAAATCCGATAATAAGTAATGACAGTGTCTTCTTTAACCCCACATGGATACATAGAATTGGGGTAGACTTCTTAGGCCCATGGATATTAATCGATTTATAGTATATTCGGTTCAAATCAGGACCGCCCCGTATATACCAAACTCATATAGGGTGTTTGGGAATTCATGGGTGGATTGGACTGACTTAAATTTAAACCCCAAACGTGAAATCTCACTGGACCAGATATGTTAGAGAGATAAAAAGAAATTGTATTACCCAATCTCAAGTTTGAATAGTACATTACAATATGGTTGGGATATAAACAAATTTTCATTTTTTATTAAACATCTAATACATTTAACATAAATTGACCAATTTACCCTTGAATCTTATCCACTCCTATCTCATGTTTGGCTTGAGAATTGTTGGTTACAACTTTTTTTTTTTTGATCATTGTTGGTTACTAATTTAATATTGTAGAACATTTAAGAATGCTTATGCATTCACCAAATACCTGTTATTACACGTTAATTTTATAATACGCTCACAAATTTATTTCATCTGCCAAATATATTAAAATATTTAGGGAAAAAAAATACCTGAATATAGAAAAAACTACGTCACAACCTAAATTCACATGAACCATAGTAGTAATTAATGATTTTTTTTATTTAAAAATTAAATGAAGAAAAAATTATTTCCAATCACCAAAAAAAATACAAGAAACCAAGATGGAAACAAACCGTATACAAACCTAATGTTAAAAAAAACAAAACTTGTGTTACAAAGGAAAAATATATACAACCAAACACGTAAAGTGAAGCTGTGTTATCCTTTATCAATAAAAAACTGAGCACATTTTTGTTTGTCGTCATTCAACTGGCCGAATTCCAAACCATTCTTTACAATTTTCACATGCACCGTGGAATCAGCCACTTTCACAAATTTACAATCAACTACACCAGATTGCTCAAATAACCGCAAACCATCCAAATAGCCTCCCGAACGCAGCCTCCATGTTCCAACATATACCATAGATAAAAGTGTCATCCAAAAAACCGTTGTCTTAAAAAAAAAAAACATTACACAAATTTAAGATATCGTGATTTATATTTTGAACATTACGCGATATTACTGGTTGCCTTAACCTATCCTTACAAAATACGGGCAAGCATCCACTTTTAGGATCCAAGTAAGATTAAAAGAAAAGAATTCTATAGATAAAACAAAAATCTTCCCAATCATAAATTTGATTCATCAGTTTCAAAAATTCCGAAAATGCAAGTGAATTTAGAAAGCCAACTTGTCTAGTGCTAAAGATTACATCCATCCACGAATAAATGCAGATTTAACTCTCCGTTTGCTCCCTGACCCTTCGAATGGTGCTCCTAACAGTCACAGCACTTGCAGTGTTTAACGTGTAACCACTATAAATAGGGGAAAATAAAAGAAAAAGAAAAACAGCAATAGTAAGGCCTCCACAGAAAGTTGTTCAGCTGATCCCATGGCCCCAATTTCGTTTATATAGAAACAACGATGTACTCATAGTCCAGAAATCCTAATGATCCTGATATTTTGCTCTAATGTTTAAATATTTGATATCTTGAAAATATTTAAACATCAGATTCTCAAAAAAAAAAAAAAAAAGGAATCGGTAGAGAAAGTTATACACAAATAATGGAACTCACTGTAGCCATGTGCTTTTTTAGCACCCAGCAAGGTTTCAGACGTTAGCCATGGAGGAAGAGAAGAAGAGATAGAGAGAGACAGAGTAATGAAGACAGAACTGAAACTTCTCCCCAGTTCAAACGGAAAAAAAAAATAGCAACATCGTTCAATTTTTCTTGTTGGAATCATCTACTGCTTCACGCCAAACAACTGTTGCCTTAACCAAAGTAACTAATGCATAAAAAAATACAGAGGCAAGAGATAGAGAGACGAGGGAGAGAGAGAGATTGGGCAATACCTTCGGCCGAAGGGGACACAAGGCGCCATTGTCAAAGTTGGAGGGACCAGCAGGTGAAAAGGAAGGGAAAGGAGTAAAAACCCTAGTCTATTTACTGTTTAATGAACAATGCAGTAATTTTGTAACTTATCCAGATGTTGGGCTTAGAAATCTCAATCTCCACGTGGGTTTCATGCATCCGGATCACGTGGGTTAAGGGCAGTATATCATACGGGGCCGACTAGTTTAGCCCAACGAAAATCCAATCCCAAATAAAGAACCCAAAGCTGGAATATATGACCCTCGATTATTTTTATTCAATCTAATTTGTGATATCCACCTTTATCTTTTCAAACAAACACACCCATAAGGTTTATACAAAGAAATCTAGGGTTTCTAAAGAGGGGCGGGGCTCCTCTGCTGTTGGATAAAAACAACAAATTATGCTGTTTGTTAAAACGCTACCGTTTCAATCAATTTTGGCGTTAAAATTTCTCCAAAAACGACTCTGGAAAAACACTCTCTCTCTCTCTTAACATCCCTCAGCCAAAAAAAACTCTAAACTCTCTTTCTCATGGATATAAACTCTCTTCTGCACCAACTCTTTCCATTTGTACAAACCATTTCTCCCTCGCTCTTTCATTTGCAGGAACTTGGGTGAGCAGCAATGTTGTGCTTGCATTTTCTATTTAAAGGGGAGTGTAATACTGATTTCTATAAACATGAAAAGAGAGGGTATTTTTTTTGTCGGGTGACAAACATTAATGCTCCGTTTGGTAGGAAGGATAAAAAGTATGAGTGATACACTTTCTATTCTTCAAGGATGAAAGGTAAAAATTATACATTTTATTTCTTTTGTGTTTGGTTAGATGGATGGAAAATAAAAAAATGACTCATTTTTGTTTTAATTTTTTTTGTGCTGACTAAGATTATAGGTGATAATCGAGTCATATAGTGTCAAATTTGTGTTGAATCATAAAATTATGAGTCTTTTATATTTTTTGTTTGCGTGTCAGGTCATTTTGAAGTTTGTGTCATAAAATTTGTGTCGAGTTTGAGTCGTGTCATCATGTTGAGTCGAAAATTTTCACTCCTAGTTAAGATAGAAAAAATATTTTTTTTAATTTTAATTTTTAATTTTTAATTTTAGTTATATATATACATATATATTTTATCATTGTATTTTTATATAAAATTAATATATATATATATTATATAAATAAATTAGATATATTTTAACATAAATAATTAATTTTTTATCCACTTATTTTTGAATTTTGGAATTTTGGATGGATTGATTTTGATGAATTAAAAACAAAGTAAATCTAACTATTTTTTCATCATTTTTATTTTGTTTAATTTATCGCCGTATCTTTTCACCCGTTTATCGTATTAAACGGAACATATGAGAGAGAGAGAGAGAGAGGTGGTTTGGGGTGGGGGGGGGGGGGGGGGAGGTTGTTCGGGAGTCAGGTTTTTGGTAAAGACTTCTTATCTGACTGCAGAGGTGCTGCGCCCTTCTATAGGGAGGTAATCGGTGGAGATAATACCAGTAGGTAGCTCCACCATTCACTACCACGTCTAGGTTTATATAGAGAGAAATCGATAGAGAAATAACCAAACTCCACCATACTCTACTTGCGAACGCTATGGGATCCAAAAACAAGATGAAGAAAAATACGAAGAACGAGGCTGAAACAGCGGTAACTACCACCGCCACGAAGACAAAATCATTACGGACTCTCGGTTCGCGTCTGTACACTCGGACCCAAGGTTCCGGGAAGTTCCGCAGCAAAAAACAAAGGTGGCGATCGACTCTCGGTTTAATCACATGTTCAACGACAAGAGCTTCTCTTCGTCCAGTGCTCGGATTGATAAGAGAGGCAGAATTGAGAAGGAATCGTCACAGAACCCTCTCAAACATTATTACTGCCACGAAGAAGAAGAAGAAAAACAGAGAAAACGCCAAGAAGAAGAGGTTGAAAGTGAAGAAGAGAGCGAAGACAGTGAGAGTGAGAGTGAGGAATTGAAGCAACTCGGTGAAGAATTGTGTCTCTGAATTGAAGAAAAGTGAACCAGAATCTTCTGATTTGGTATCGGAATCGGAGGAGGATGATGAAGAAAAAGAGGATGATGATGATGTGGAGGAGGATTAATCTTCAACTAGTACTACAGATTTGGAGGAAGATGAGGTGTATTCGGAAGGAGAGGATAATTTTTTGCAGGTAAGCTGTTAAAGATTAATTTATTTTGCCACAAATTCAACGCCGTAAGATGAACAAGTTGAAATTCTGTCTGTGGAGCAGGAAGAAAATTGATGGGACTCTTCTGAAAAGCCCTATGATGAAGACACGTGTCCTCGGGGTGCTAGAACAATGTTGCTCGGGTTCAAGCACCATCGGCAAGGCGTCCTCTCCCCCGAGGTACCTCTCATATAGGATCACATATTCGGTACATTTTACAACAACACGTGTCCTCGGTCACCGTGTAGCTCGGAAACATACCGCCCTCGGTCCCCGGGGTGAGTCTTTCCTCGGTGCCGAGGGTCACTCCATCCTGGACGCTTCCTCTACTCCCGGATAAAACTACTGACGTACGGGACATCAGCCTATGCCAGTCTAGACTATTCATCATAACCTCGTCTTAACACAAGTAATGTCAGAACACGCTGGAATACCGACGTCACAGCCAATAAGGGATGGACGCGTGGCAAATAATGTCACATCAGAAGCAGACAAACCGCATGCCGTCGCTGACACGCGACTTGGGAAAGCAAACAAATTAATTGCACCCTTCTGTTGACGAGACCGCATTCAATGCGGTAAGGTTCGGATATGAAAGGCAATAAATGCTCCTATTACAGAGCATTTATTGCATCCTTCCCGAAAGGATCATATTGTACCGTCGGCGTCCCGACGACTCAGAATTGATTGATCGGGACCCCGAGCAATCAATTAGAGAAGACATTCCTCATCAAATCAATACACACGCTACCTGTGCCTGATGATTACCTGCTGATCACACTGACCGCAATCATGAGCTTCTAAGGTATAAATACTCCTCCCAAAAGGCAAAGCGGGTATGCAATCAAAAAACTCACCACTACAAAATATCCTTATCAGTGTTTTCTCCTTCCTCTCTCTCATTCAAAGACTGACTAGACCGTCGGAGGGGATACGCCGGAAAACACTCCGGCGCCCTTCTAACTTGTTCTCTTTTGTTCCAGGAGATACCTTTCACACGTACAGGATCGTTCTTCCTTTCCCAGGATCTTCCTTTGCCGTTCCAGGTTGCCACCGTTCCTTGTAGGCTGTTTCAAGCAGTGTGTTTGACCACTCAACCGGCTCACCCAAAGTTCACCAAGAGAGAGATCTGTTCCCAATATTTTATACATCGTGCAGGATCTAGCCCGCACAAAAATGTACCGGAAACTAACAAAGAAACCCACAGGCTTGCTGTCGTCAATTTGGATTGGGGTCAAGTGGCGGTTTGTTATTGAACTCCTGTGTAATTGAATTTATATTTTTTTGTTGGAGTACCCAAGGTTTATAGTTGAAGATTGTGAACCAGTTTCAGGTATACTTGGGATATTTAAGTGTTGAATTTTATTTCTTTTGAAACAAGCGGTGCTTTTTGAAAAAATTTACGGATTGTAGTTCGCACCTTCACAATGACTTTTAATTGAGCATATAGATGGACTCATATTGCTGAATCCAAATGATTGGGACATAAGGGATGGTTTGGTTTGGTTTACCTTCACAGTCACTTCTTTTTTTTGGAAAGAAAACTGGTTTCACTTTTTGCTTGTGGGTTAGCGACAGCGTGGCAACTCCAATAGTTTTATTCCTACGGGAACAAAGTTTAGTAAAGTTTAATTTACATAAATGGTGAAGATGGTGTTTCATAAATCTCATGAATTCTTATCTAGCTCACGAGCAACGAATATGAATGAAGTATGTGGAAAATTTATGAAATATTTTCCTTTCTTTCCCACAATCATTTATCCTCAATATTTAGAAATTTAACGAAGAAGTTTTGGGAAAAAAGTTAGGGTACTGCATATTACCACAAGTGCAGTCACTTTTCAAAGAGTTGAGCTATTTTCATCTATAGTTTTGGTTTTCTGCCTGCCCTTTAATGTTACTTATCAAAAGACACTGCACTTCATTGCAATAAAGAATGCCCGGATTGCACTGTCCATGGATGTGCCGTTCATTTTTCTTCATTTTAGCTATTGGGATAAATCCTGGGGGAGATCCCGGAGGAGTTGGCAAGTTTTGATCATATGGCCTCTCCCCCTTGAAGTGGGTACATGTAGCCGAGCCAACCCTTTGTATTTCATACTTATCTTTCTTTGGCATAGGCTTATGTATTCCGAAGTGTAGTGCTGATGCTGTTATAATCTCACTTTGCCTCTTCCAGGTACTATTATGCTGTAGTGGAATGTGATTCTAGTGCTACAGCAGATTACCTATATAAAAGATGTGACGGGCTTGAGTTTGAAGGATCATCAAACAAGCTGGACTTGAGGTTTATTCCAGATTCTATGGAGTTTAAGCATCCTCCCCATGATGTTGTAACAGAGGTAAGTTCCATTGCATTTTCATCATCATGACTGTAACCACAGTGTTCCTGTTACTATGTAACACTAAGAGGAACTCAGTATAATGTTCCTTGATTGGACTTATCCAAAAGAGTTTTGAGCAAAAACTAATGATTATCATTCCTGAAGAATGCTCCAATTAAAAAGTCAGGCCCTCGAAGTTACACATTAATAGTTGAAGTAGTGTCGTAAGTGTAAATAATTGTGAGCCCCTAAAGGCAGGACTCTAGTATCCCTTAAAGATCTTTCCTGAGATTTGCCTACCAAGAAAAATGCAGGTGCCTTATGCTTGCCGTCATTCTGAAAGTTTGCTACTTGCATGACCACAATATAGGCAGCCTGTTTTTAGTTATGACTATGTTTTGGTTGGATTTATATTTTGGGTTAATCTCATTTTGCACCCCGAAAGATCGTTCGAATCTCAATTTACACCCTCAAAGATAGAAAATTATATCAATGTACACCCCTAAAGATCAAAAATCTCAATTTGCACCCTCAAAGATAGAAATTTGTGTCAATGTACACCCCCAAAGATCAAAAATCTCAATTTGCACCCTCAAAGATAGAAATCTGTATTAATGTGCACCTAAAACTAAATTGATAAATTATACCTAGATCCCCTCATGTTTGTCACTTAATCATTTGAACCCCTTCACATTTAGAATATTACCCCTACATCTCATGAAGTTTGTACATGTGTAAACATAACCACTTTTTGTTGATATCTATTAATATAATCGTTAAAAAATATGATTTTATCCTAATAAAAAATTATAATTTCATATTACCCTTTATTTTGTAGATTCGATATATTCTAAAGTTCAAAATCAAGCTTACCATTTGAATGTCTAATAGAATGTAGATATTTATAAAAAGGAAAATATGAAAAACATTATATAAATATCTACATTTTATTATACATTCAAATGGTAAGCTTGATTTTGAACTTTAGAGTATATTGGACCCATAAAATAAGAGTAATATGAAATTATAATTTTTTATTAGGATAAAATTATATTTTTTAACGGTTATATTAACAAATATCAATGAAAATGGGTTACATGTTATACGTGCATAAATGTCATGAGATGTAGGAGTAATATTCTAAATGTAAAGAGGTTCAAATGATTAAGTGACAAACATGAGAGGATCTAGGTATAATTTATCAATTTAGTTTTAGGTGCATAATGATACAAATTTATATATTTGAGAGTGCAAATTGAGATTTTTTATCTTTGGGGTGCACATTGATATAAATTTCTATCTTTGAGGGTGCAAATTGAGATTTTTTATCTTTGGGGTGCACATTGATACAAATTTCTATCTTTGAAGGTGCAAATTGAGATTTTTGATCTTTGGGGGTGCACATTGATACAAATTTCTATCTTTGAGGGAGCAAATTGAGAGTTTTGCTCTTTGAGGGTGTAAATTGAGATTCGAACTATCTTTCGGGGTGTAAAATGAGATTAACCCTTATATTTTTCTATAATTTGTTTTTGGCTTCATGTGGATCTTAAATATAAGAAATATTTTTTCTTTTTCTTTGATGTTGTCTGGCCATTGCAGCTGCAAGATGGTCTTTACATTTATATTTTCAAAACAGAAAATTCAAGGGTATCACTGGCAGTTCCTTTTGGTTTGGTTTTCTTGCCTTGCCCACCCTGTCTCAGTAACTGTTAATTGTTGTTGTTGAAGGAATTAGACTGATACAAGCTATTATCATTGGGAACATGCATACATCATTCTGACCTTTTTTGATATCATCTTCCAACATATATGTAATCCACCAGATAATACATGGATACCTGAACCAAAAAAGGAAGTCTTGGGCGCATGTGACTTACCATTTTTTAAGGATACAGTATTGTGGATAGATTGTTCAGCATAATAAACTTTTATTATCATAATTGGGATCCTTAGAAGAGATTCATTGGCGAACCTACATTTACATCTTTGACATGATCATATGCTAGCAGATAGTATCTTTTTTTCTCTTCAAAATATGTGTATATCCAAATACGTATATATGAATTTTTTGCTGATCAACTGTCCTTATCATTCATTTTATGATAGTGAGTAATTATTAATCCATCTGAAGTCTATTTTTCCATAACTATGCCAATTTTTAGATGTTTTGGTACCTTCAATAGAAGTCTGCATAGGAGCTCTAGAATTATACAATTTTAAAACTGCTGTAATAAATATTGAATATGTGAAATGTAACTTCAATAAAAGCAATAAATATAATGGGGTGGTAGTAAAGAAAAAAAATCAAGAGGCACCACAGTGAAAAGTTTCAGTATTTTGGTTTGATATTCACAAGGAGGGTGAGATTGGATATGACTTCTCATAACTCAATATAGAGTAAATGAGCAGTGTTTCTGGTGTACCCTGATTGACATAGCCATCTCAAGCCAAAAGAAAAGTTATACAAAACAACCATGAGACTACGTTTTTTTACCTGGGCGGCTTAGGCGTATATTAAGCATGATTAAAATACAGATGTTAAGAAATTTGCGTGGTAAAACAAACTAGGGTAAATCAGAAATGAATGCATTTGCCAAAGGTGATATCCAATTGCATCCATGAGGTAGCATGATGTTATTTCATTTGACGGCATCACTAGAGGTAGAGGAAGACCAAAATTAACGTTGATCGGAATAGTAATGAAGGATATGAAAGCTTGTGATTCAATAAAGAACATGGTTTTAGATAGAATAACATTCTTGGACAAGATCCATGTAGTTGAATCCAAATAATTCGGAGAAGCTTAGTTGGGTTGAGTTGCCTATTCTTCTTTTGACTAGAGTCTTACTTATGTTCATATTTTAAGCTCTACTGAATGATGACATCTAATCACATTTTCAGTTCCAGGCCCCCCTTTTCATCTTTGTCTCCCTGGGGAGAAGAAAAGAAATCATGGCCCCTTTTGCATCAATCTTTAGTTTTTTGTTTAACTCATTTACATTCTTCTTGGCTCCCTGACCACTCTTATTGAATTTGTTGCATTGAGGAGTCCACTTGTATTTTATCTGTCTAAGGATTCGTCTCTGTGCTGTTAGAAGTCGGGAGTTTTGCTGCTTGTTACAATCTATCAATTACAGTGATAACAAGAGACTATAGCAATGGTGAATACTATTAAAAACCTAATAAAAGAACTAGTTTAATAATTATTTTGTGTTATTCTTACTCGATTGCTATTTTTTCACATCTATACTTGCACGAATCATCGTTTCCATACAGCTTAAGGAATTGGAGTAGGAGGAGTTTCTGACTTCTGATCATAGTGAAACTGATGAAGGTGAGAGTGATGATGCCATGGCAGATAGATCTACCAGAAAACATAAAAAACAAGACAGTACCATGCTTTAATCCAGTCTGGGGATGGTTCAGATGGAGATGAGGAGGATGGTGGCCAGGATATGGAGGTCACTTTCAATACTGGTTTAGAGGATATAAGCAAGCAAATTTTAGAGAAGAAGGATAAGAAATCAGAAACTGTCTGGGAGGCGTATCTTAGGAAGAGAAGTGAGAAAAAGAAAGCCAAGAAAAATAGATCCAAGAGCTCATCAGAGGATGATAGTAGTGATTCTGATTGAGAACCAAAGGAAAAACCTGATGACTTCTTTGTTGATGAATCTCCTGTTAAAGGAACTAAGGTGGCTCGAGCTAAAAGTGCTCGCAAAGGAAAGCAGAATCAAGAAACAGCCGAAGAAAGCTGAAGCAAGTAGAGCAGAGCTTGAGTTATTACTTGCTGATGAAAAGGGTGCAGATACGAGCTTAAAGGGCTACAATTTGAAACCTAAAAAGGCCAAGGGGAAGAAAGGGAAAGGACTTCCAGATGAGGGCAAAATACCAACTATTAACTATGATGATGCACGGTTTTCCCGCTTCTTCACTTCACCTCTCTTTGCCTTGGATCCCACAGATCCTCAGTTCAAAAGGTATTTTGTTAGCACTAACCTAACGATTGTACCTCGTTTTTTTGCCAATTACTGGACTACTTGAATATGCATCTTCTTGTTTAGATCTCCTGATCATCATTAAAAATTTCATTTTCCGAAAATTTAATCAGACTTGTCTTGAATTCACTGCTTGCTCTACGATCTACTTTCTTCATACGCTTACAAAATGAATTTGGATGTAACAGGAGTGCAGCTTATGCTCGGCAGATAGCACAGAAGCAACAGAAAGGTAACCAGGAAAGTATAGGGGAAGAAGATCATACAGTGTCAACTAGGCAAGCTCAGTTATCTGATACCCTGGAGACTAACAGAGCTGAGCAGTTGCGGTCTAACGGGTTGCCCTCAGAAAAAGAGAAGCACGAGCTCTCTCATTTGGTTAGGTCAATTAAGATGAAGTCCAAGCAGGTTCCTTTGCCCTGTAACAATAAGGTGTCACGGAAAAAGGACAGATCACAACTTAATACGAAGGCAAGAAAGTGAGACACATGGGTTCTCAATTTCGGTTTGTTCAGTTACGAAGGCTCTGAGTTCTCTAAAATTGGAAGAATGGAAGAAAATTTTGTTTCGAAGTCTCTTGTTGGAGTGCGGAAATGGCGCCAATGTGCTAGATCATGCTGTTAAGGCAGTCTTACAAGCAGGGTATGGCTGCAAATCCCAAAGGCATAGAATGTACCATCTCTTTAAATGTATCATGTTTTCTGGCGGATTTTATTTAATGGTAAATTAGAAAACATGTTGCGCCATGGCCCCCCACAACTTTTTGAATTATACATTATACCCTTTAAATTATATTTTGATCATATTTTATAAATCACTCAAATTCTTAAAATTATAATTTATACATTAAATTATTATCTTGATTTTGTTTTATCTTCTCGACTATTGATTAGACCATTTTGTACTACTAACTATTAAAATTGTGAAATTTTGTATAAATAGTTAAATTTTGGTATTGTATATATTTTTAAATTTTCAACTATTTTAAATTATTAATGATGCAATTGATTTGACTTTTATATCTAATAATTCAACTAGTTTTGATTAACTTTATTCATTTTATTGAAAATAATAATTATATTGTACTGTGTGAGATTGAGTTTTATGTGTTCTATGCACGTAAATGTCATAATATTAATGATCTAATTGAATGATTCACTTTAAATAAAAATACATTGTTATACCACTATTCGGCCCCTCAAGAGAAAATCCGGCCCGCGTATTAGCATTGAGAGTCAGAAAACAAATTCTACATTCATTCTCCTATTTATTATACAGAGAGAGATGCTGAGAAACAGTAGTATATTTACAACTCAGGATGGAATCAATGCTGAAAGTCCTAATAAATAGGAAGCACGCAATGGCTCAAATATTGTGTGTAATACACCTCATATTAATAAAAATACATATAATGATAAAAAAAAGAAAAGAAAAAACCTCATGAGGAAAGAATGATCAAATAGTGGGTCGAAAGAGAAAAAAGAGCCAACAGAAGTGTGTAAGCAAAGGAATTCAAGCGGCGCGAATGGTTCCCTGCAGATGGTGGTGGCGGTGTTGAACTTGGAAAAGGGGAGCCATTTCCATTTCCTGATGTGGCTTCTGGTTTGACGGTGGAATCGGGAGGACCTGCAGGGGAGCTTCGCGGGCTTACCGGTAGAGTATTGAAAGTTTTGGCATCATAACCTGGGTACAACAAATCCCAACTCACTTAAGAGAGAGAGAGAGAGAGAGAGAGTTTCAAAAAACAAATTAATAATGAAGAAACAATACTCACAGTCAGAACCCTTCCAACCCAAAACCATCTTCTCACGATCAAAAACTATACGGTAACCGGTCATGAAGTTCTCTGGATAAAAACAAAACAAACAGATATTGTCAAGAAGGAGTCTATTGGCGTTTAATGTACAGGTTATGCTACATCCACCAATTTTTTTTATCCCAAATTAATATGAACTATAGGACCAGTAGGTTCCATAAGTTTTTACTAACTATCCTATAATATGAACTATAGGCCCCGTAGGTCCCATAAGTTTTCCCTCATTATCTTATAACTCTCAATTTGTCACATCATTTGAGATATAAAATTTGATAAAAGATTTGGTGGACATAACATTTTCCTTAACAAACACACACAATCCATAGATACTACGCTACCAATGATACTTCAAATATAAACAAATGCAGCAAATGACTTAAAAATCAAAACAAAGCAATGATCCTCTTTCAAGTTACGCTCCTCTGCTGTATCTCAAGAATCACATCTTATGCTCCTCTTTCAAGTTATGATAATATTGGGAGTACCCATTTAACACCCCCCCTCCTCCATTTTCCCCCGGTGGGTTTTGGAAGGGGGAGGGGGGGGGGGAGGAGGGTGAGATAGGGTTAGCATGACTGTCAAGAAGAATGCATAACTACCATAGGCAATAGAGTATATTTGACAGGCAATAATCTGTTGATAAGAGTGTGGCTGGAACCATTAAGTTTGTTGCTTTAAGCAAATATCATATGGAAATGAAGTCCTCGTTAATGTAAACAGTAAATTCCATTAAGAAAGTAATATGTAACAATATACTCACGTCCAATGATATTTATGTCCTCACTTTTGACAACACCCAAACAATATACATAGCCACCGCCCTGGGAGAGTATTATCACATTAGTAAACATCCCAAGAGAAAAGGAGAACGATATTAAAACGCAACAAATGAAACCTTACCTGAACACTAGTTACTATTATTGGATCGGTAATGTAGAATTGGGTTCCACCTTCCATAGTTAGATTGACATCTGGAACCGAAATCGTAGTTTGATTTGCACTGCATTCAGAGGATGAGTCAGTCCTTGAGGGTTCAATCAAAAAGTCACACAAACAAAAAATATTTTCCATATCAGATTGACCTTAAGTCATAGCAATATTCAAAAGGAAGACTGGAATCAGGTGGATGGCGTTTGTCTTTGGTTGCAGAATTGAACTGCATAATAGCCAGAAACATCCTTCTTATTAATACGAAGCACATGGTTAAACTGGAGATAAAATACCAATATTTACAGTCAGTATGACTTACTTTCTCTGATATAACTGTATAAATTGGGTCGTTCAAATAAGTAAACGAGGTGCCGGAGTCAAAGATTGCATTGAAATTGAGATCAGTGACATTTTTCTCCACGGTTATTTGTGTCACGCTGATATTGTATGTCGGACTGGTAGTGGGATTCAGAAAAATATATGAGAACAAATAGCACATCATTTTGCCAAAGCCATTAAGAGTTGATATTCTGCACTTAGTGAACGCCGAACGGCGTTATGCAAATAACAAGTGATAACCACTATAGTTGGTCCGTATTATTAAAGCAATAACTTACTGTAATTGGCCAATATTGAATGGTGTTTCTCCTTGGTCTGAGGTGCCTTTATCTCCAAAAACGATCCTCCCCAGTCCATCAGGCCCAAAACACATAGAGAAAGAATTTGCAGCAAGTCCTCGACTTGCTAAAACACTAGGAACAGATATAGCATCCATACCAAGCCCAAACAGACCATTGGGAGCTGCACCTTCCAAAAATGTGCCAGTTTGAATTATTCCACAGCTGAAATACAAGGAACACAATAAGTCATAAGGGCCAGTGGAGATAATAATTCTCTACCTAAACATAGGCCTGAAGAACAATAGATTAAAGTGGTACAATGTAAAAAAAATAATGACCAAACTCAAATCAAACGATAAGAGAACCGATCATTCTCAAATCAAATGATGGGTAAAATAATAAGTCCAAGAAATTTCAAGTTAGCATGATCAAAATTTTGAAACAAAACTGATCTCTCGCCATCATTCACTGCTCCTCCTCTTACCCTGACCCCCCTTGAAAGAAAATTATCTTGACTACGCGTCAATACCTTCACTAAGTGATGATGTTAGTCACAGGCAGCCAGACTGGTTTCCATTATGCTAGAAGCTTTTGACAAACACAATATCGGGATATAATACATACCCAAGTGTAATCTGTGCATCAACATCTTTTAATGGGCTATCATCTGTGATTAAGTGCAACGTATCCTCTACCAAGATCCCAGTAGACGAAGTATTACTGGAAAGATATACAACTTGATATGCACAAGCTTTCCTTGTCGTAGAGCACTGTCTTCTTTGTTGTCCACACATGGTGCTGTTGCAGGGAACTGTCATGCTCGTTGATGATGTATTAGGGCTGTAAATATTGAAGTCTATCTTCTGTTTTAAGAAAAGATTACAAGAGCTACTGGTCAATATAGCAGTTACAATTCAACAAACAATTGAATATCCTAAAATATCTTGTCATCTACAAACTTGCTAGTTGCTATCCAAGTTTTGCATATTAGTTCAAAAGAAGAAAAAGACCTAATGAACAATGTCAACAGCACTGCCATACATTGCTTAAGAGTTAAGGCTTATCAATTAATTTAGAACTTCACAACTGCACACATTGTCTGGTAAACTTTGAAATCTGATCAAGACAAGAAGCAGATATATTGAAAATGAAGTCTATACTTCGTCAAAAATCCATTTGATAGTCGACACATGAAAATTTTCAGTGACCTGTCCTTCCCCTGTTCTTGCAGAATATAAACTAATCAGAGAACTGAAAAGTCATCAGTAATAACCATTACAAAATGCGCTTTGTATTGGTCATGTCATATAATTTTCTTCAAAAGATTTCTCAAACATTGAGAAAACAAATGCAAAATCACTCAAACAATTTAAACATATTTTCTGAGATAGCAAAAGCTGAAAAAAAATCTGGCTCGAGTAACAAGCTCCTACACTTCAAATCATAAGTTAAGCCGATAATAAAAGATCATGAGAAAGGTTAAAGCTCGTATTTTCTTTCAAACATGCATTTTTCATCTGAAGAAACTACAGAAGTCAAACAGATTAACGTACTTGTCCGGATCCCCGCACCAAGCCACGTACACAACTGGTACAATCACATGGTAACCAAAACAGGTCGCTGCCAGTGTCAAGTGCCACCAGATATGACAAACTTGGCGTGCCAACCGAGACATTCGCATAATGCAAACTGAAAATTCCCACAAAGATATTGAAGAAGCAGTTATTATTATATGAATCATAATAGAAAAACCAAGACCCAAACTGAAACCATCAATCAAAGAGTCATTTTTGTGACCTTTGGCTGGATTCATTGACTATCGAAACTGGAAAGGAAGGAAGGGAAAGAACAGGTTGAAAATATTAAAGCTTGATCTACTCCCCTAGTAAGTTCTCTCTCTCTCTCTCTCACACACACACACACTTTTTTTTCTTAAATTTCTAAATATTTTCAGAATTTGCTTTTGCTACGCATATTTAATTATTTCTTGAATAAGAGTTTGATTATTACGAACTGTATTTCCCTTTGCCTTGCCATTTTCTTATCTTTTCTCAGACAACGAAACAGAGAGCACTCCAAAACTCACTGAATCTCCCAACAAATTCACCACTAGTATCACTCAATTCTCCTATAAACCAAAAAATCGAAATAAAGAACACAAAATCATCTATAATTAAACAATTAAATCAAGTAAAAAGGGCTAAGAAACCATACAATCCAAAACCACTGATTCGATAAGTGTCGTTGCCTCCATCGAAAGTGAGCGGTGATGAGTCAACGGTGTCGGCAAGCCGGCGACCACCGTGTCTCCGTATGAACTGATCACGATGAGCCATAGCTGAGTAGTACTCCATACTACCTTTCTCAGGCAATCCATCGAGGTCCAAAATTCCTTTCACCGGATCGGAGTACCTGTGGTGTACATCGAACCCAAACGTCCCAAACGCGTCGCCACACTGCGAACCCCAAACAACTATCAACACAACAATTAACAACAAACAATTACGGCGAATAGTCATTGGAATTGAGACAAATTTCTCGAGAATTCACAGAAATTCTCCGAAACGGTCTCTCTTTTATATCTAGATGTGTATGTGGTTAGGGAGAAGATCTATACATAAACTATATATGCACATATAGAGAGAGAGAGAGTAAAGAAATTTGGGGGAGAGGACAGGAGGTGAGTGTTGACGCGTTCTCACCTGGAAGAGTTGGAGGGTCTTTGGTCGACGCTTTCGTCTTGTTTTCAAATTTGTTTCTGGCTTACAAAAGTCGACGGGTGGGTGAAAACGAAACCGTAGACTAATGTGTGTGTGCCAACTGGGGTATTGGCTAATTGGGAGGGAGGGGGATAGGGTAGTTATTCCGCATGATATACTCCTTGACTGAAGGTGTTACCTGTTAATGGAAGAGGAACTTTGAATTCTTGGTTTGTTCAAGTTTTGTTCAGTTTTTTTTTTTTTTTTTACATTCTACCCCTTTAAACTATTACCTTTTTCACTTTGTACTTTTAATTATAAATTTTTCCATATTGTACCTTAAAGTATTAATTTTATTTTATATCACTCTAGTTTATAACGAATGTCAATTTTTTGACGATAAATACACGTGTGAGTGATTTGTACTTTTAATAAGCAACTACCTATTATATATGTGTTGGTCCAAAATCAAGAAAAATACATATCCATGACTTTATTCTTCCTAAACTCTAAATTTTTTTTCTCTCGTCGATCTTCTTTTTCCTCCCAACAATTATTTGATTGCAAAAGAGATAAAATAAAGTGGTATTAGACATTTTATTTGGAGTTTTT
>CAUOFW020007686.1:0-20166 GCA_963454935.2 Ilex paraguariensis | reverse complement strand
CCTCCTCAAAGGTCCCATCAGCATCAATAGTCAACTCACCCTAATCCACCACATGTGTCAGATATGGGGTATACTTCCAGAGCATATAGACATGGAATACCGCATGAACACCCAGAAGGCTTGGCGGTAATTCCAACCGGTAAGCCACTTCACCCACCCTCTCAAGTATCTCTAAGGGCCCGATATATACCTCGACGATAGATTTTCCCGCTTCCCAAACCTAACCACTCCTCTCTTAGGCATCGCATTCAAGAAAACATGATTTCCCACCTCAAACTCTAGAGGTCGCCACAATCTATCAGCGTAGCTCTTCTGTCAGCTTTGAGCCGTGAGAAAACGCTTTCGAATCAAGTTCACCTTCTTTGAGGTGTCTCTGACCAATTTCGAACTTATAGAAGATCTCTCTCCTACCACCGTCCAACAAACTAGAGAACGACATGGCCTCCTATATAGTGCCTCATAGGGTGTCATCTGTATGCTCGCCAGGTAACCGTTGTTGTAGGCGAACTCTACCAAGGATAAGTGATCTTCCCAACTACCCTTGAGATCTAGGACACATACCCGTAGCATGTTCTCTAAAATCTAGATGGTCCTCTTCGATTGACCGTCCATCTAGGAATGAAAAGCAGTGCTCATCATCAACTGTGTTCTCATGGCTCATTGGAAACTCTCCCAAAATAAGCCGTAAACTTGGGATCCCGATTCGATACTATAGACACGGGCACCCCATGTAACAGGATAATCTCCCACATATATAACCTGCAGAATTCCTCCAATGTGAAGGTCATTCGCACAACCAAAAAGTGTGCCGACTTTGTAAGCCAGTCCACTATCACTTACACTGCGTCATGTCCTCACGATGTCCGTGGGAAGTGAGTCACAAAATCCATCGTGACATGGCCCCATTTCCACTTAGCTACCTCCAAGGGATGGAGCAACTCTGCTGGCCTCTGATGCTCAGCCTTTACCTGCTGACAGGTCAGACATCATCTAACAAAATTCCCAACATCTTTCTTCATCCCACTCCAATAATATTGGCGATGAAGATTATGGTATATCTTCGTGCCACTTGGATGCAGTACAAATCGGGAGCAATGAAACTCCCCAAGGATTTCCTTTCTCATAACCGCTAATTGGAGAACCACAAACCTACTCCTATACCTGAAGACTAACATCCGTGTGAATGGCCCAACCCTTGTCACCTGTACCTGACCGTACTTGGTCTTTAACGGACAATATCTTTGGGTCTTGCCCCTAGGACCTAATCACCCTGTTCAGTAGGGAAGATGTAGCCCCCAAACTTTCCAAAGTACCCTGAGCTTGCCCCATATAGCGTAGCCTGAACTATTCCACAGTCTCGAGCATCTACCACTCTAAGGAAGCCATACTAGCCAATACTCCCTACGGTTTTCGGCTAAGTGCATTAGCCACCACATTTGCCTTATCAGGATGGTAATGCAAAGTAAAGTCATAGTCTTCCAGATACTTCATCCACCTGTGTTGTCTCATATTGAGGTCTCGTTGTGTAAAGACGTATTTCAAACTTTTGTGGTTTGAAAAAAATTTAAATTGCTCACCGTATAGATAGTGGCGCCAAGCCTTCAAGGCAAAGACAATGGCTGCCAACTCCTTGTTGTGTGTGGGGTAATTCAGTTCGTGGTTCTTTAACTATGAAGAACCATAAGCCATTACTCACCTGAATTGCATCAGCACGCATCCAAGTCCGTCCGTGGAGGCATCACAATATAATGTGCACCTTTGTCCCCTTTCCGGAACAATCAAATAGGGGCTGAAGTAAGCCTCCTCTTTAACTCCTGGAATGCCTTCTTACACGAATCATTCCACCCAAACTTGACCTCTTTCCCGGTCAATCTTGTTATAAGTGCAGCTAATCGGGAGAAGTCCTCGATGAACCTCTGATAATACCCTATCAATCCCAAGAAACTATGGATATCGAAGACTGACTTTGGTCTTTCCCAATTCATAACTGCCTCAACCTTCTTCGGGTCCATGCATACACCTGAAGCTGACACCACATGTCCTAAAAATTTCACCTCCATAAGCCAACATTCACACTTGCTGAACTTGGCGTACAATCAGTAATCAGTTTATCCACCTCCCTACCCTCTCAACTGATGGTAATCAGTACAGAGATTTTATCTTGGAGTAACGTGTGCCCCTCTCAGTTGATCAAACAAGTCATCAATCCTCGGCAAAAGGTACCTATTCTTGATAGTAACTCTATTCAACTATCGATAATCTATGTATAATCGAAGGGTCTTGTCCTTATTCTTAGAAAGCAATACCGGAGTGCCCCATGGTGAAGTGCTCAGTCTAATAAAGTCCTTGTCCAATAATTCTTGTAATTGGACCTTGAGCTCTTGCAACTCAACAGGTGTCATCTTATGTGGAGTCATATAAATGGGCAACGGACCAAGATACAACTCAATGCTGAAGTATACATCCCTATGGGAAGGCAGTCCTGGTAATTCATCCAAAAAAATGTCCTCATACTCACACACAATACGAGGTAGACCCAACTCCTGTCTCTCCTCATCCTCTAGGGTAAGGCTTGCTAGCTAACCCATCAACTGTCCATGCCAATGAGAGTCATACACTACATGGGGTAAAACATCATATTTTTCTCCTGGGAACTTGAAACAAACATCATCAGGCGTATAAGCAATGACCTCCTTCCAATCACAGTCAATGAAGACCTGATGTGCCACTAACCAAACTCTAACATGTCCATGACCCTAAGGTCCATGGTGAGTAGAATCCCCGAGATCTCTAGTTCACAACCTCGACATATCTGATCAACTTTCACCCTAACTCCTATAAGAGAACTCACACGCAAAAGCTCTTCCAAGATCTCAATCTCTAAACCCAATTCTTGCACACAAGATGGAGTAATAAATGAATGCGATTCAATTATACCAAATCATGTAATCACATAAAATGCCCAAATTTATCACCTAACTCAAAAAAAAAAATCAGATTCAATTATTTCCACACACTCAATTATTAAAACTTCCAAGAAATCACAAACTAGCAATTTCTAACTACCAATTCACCCTAGAATTGAGCATACTCATTTTCATTAAACCAACTATAATAGACAAGTGTTAAAAACACTCAAAACAGCCCACCCAATTCCTATGGACACCATAGGATGCAAATAAATCAAAGTAGGAGGAAACCCTACCTCTTGAAGCGTAAAACACCCGAAGGAAGCTTCAAGAACACGATTCAAGCTCAAAACTTTGATTTCTCCAAAATTCTGTCTTTGGATATTCGGTGAAATCAACTCTTTTTGGTACGTAAGCATAGCCCTTGTCGAGGAGACCAACTTTAACTCTTGGTCTGAAGGATTTCGACTGACAAAACTCCATGAATCAAAGGGAGAAACTTTGAAACTTCACTTTTTTTTTTCTCTCTCCAATGTTCAAACCAGAAAACTCACTGGTTTCAGCAGAATTGTCTCCCCAAAAAATCAGATTAGTTGATATTTATAATCTCAAATGTGCAGTCCACGTCACACCGTATATTTCTTACTTCTGGGTCCATTTTTCGTCCCAAAATGGTTCATTTCATCCTGATTTAAGTTCAAATTAATTTTATTTAAAATTTTATAAATTTCATTTTTTGAGACCTTTGAAAGGTCATTCGTCACCCAATTGTCTCATAAAACTTGCAAAATTTGACTCTCGGAATTTGACGAAAATTGACAGGGCATCTCAATTTTGCGATACGAATCCAACGGTGAGGTCCATTGTGTCATCCAAGGTCTAGAAAAATACTAATTTTAAACCCGCATTATAGTGACAAATTATCATTTTGCCCTTTTTCTGAAAAAGTTTATTTTTTTCCCGGGTTTTACAGATAGTGGACTGGCTTACGAAGTCGGCACACTTCTTGGTTGTACGAATGACTCACATTGGAGAAATTATGTAGGTTGTATGTATGGGAGGTTGTCTTGTTGCATGGGGTGTTTGTATCTATAGTATTAGATCGGGATCTTAGGTATACGACTCATTTTTATGAGAGTTTTCAGCAAGCTATGGGGACACAGTTGATGATGAGCATCGCTCTTCATCCCTAAACAGACAGTCAGTGTGAGAGGACCATCCATACGTTTGAGGACATGCTACGGGCATGCGTCCTAGATCTCAGGGGTAGTTGGAAAGAGCATTTACCCTTAGTGGAATTCTCCTATCAGAATAGTTATCAAGCGAGCATTTAGATGGCACCCTATGAGGCACTATATGGGAGGTCATGCCATTCTCTAATTTGTTGGACAGAAGTAAGAGAGATATCTTGTACGGGTCTAGAGTTTATAAGAGACACCTCGGAGAAGGTGGACTTGATTCAAAATTGTTTTCTCACGGCCTAGAGCCGACAGAAGAGCTACGCCGACATACAATGGCGACCTCTAGATTTTGAGGTGGGAGATCATGTCTTCTTGAAGGTGATGCCTAAAAGAGGAGTGGTCAGGTTTGGTAAGCGGGGAAAGCTATCGCCGAGGTATATCGGGTCCTTCGAGGTACTTGAGAAGGTTGGTACAGTTGCTTGCTGGTTGGCCTTATCACCAAATATATCGGGTGCTTATACGGTATTTCATGTCTCCATGCTTCAAAAATACACCCCAGATCCTACTTATGTGGTGGATTGGGGCTAGCTTATTGTTGATGCTGATGGGACCTTCGAGGAAGGACCGCTATGTATCTTGGATAATTGGAATCAGGTTTTGCGAGGCAAGACCATAAGGCTAGTGAAGGTATTGTGGCAACACCAAGAAATGGAGGAGGCGACATGGGAGCACGAGGACACTATCCGTAACAATTATCCTTTCTTATTTGAGGATGCAAATACACTTTTACAGTCTTGTAGTATTGCAAGACTGTTGCATACGCATGTGTTTGAATGTATATGTGTGTGTGAATTTTGGGGACGAAATTCTTTTAAGAGGGGAAAAATGTAAAAACCTAGAAAATTTGAAATTTTTTGGAAAAAGGGCAAAATGGTAATTTTTTATTATAATGCGGGTTTAAAATCAATATTTTTTTAGAGCTCGGATGACGCAAGAGATCTCACCATTGAATTCGTATCACGAAATACATTCGTTTCGGGACAAAAATGAAACTTATAAAATTTCCTTATAATTAGATAAAAGTTCAAATAAATTTAATTTGAACTACAAGTGGGCCTTTGGTCCAATGGTACTTCTTGTCTTGTTGAGGTCAAGCGTTCAAGTGCCCCTCCCCCCCCCCTCCCTCGCCTCCCCAAAAACAATAAATAAAATAAAATTAATTTGAACTGAAATCAAAAATTAATTAAATGGTTTCGGGTTAAAAACAGATCCGGAAGTAATAAACGTGCGGGGCAATTTGGACCGCACAATTAAAAGTAAAAATAGGGTTAAATATATGAAAAATCAAATATTTTCACTCCTAAGTCAACTGATATCATACATTGAAGAGAATCGAAGGGAGTGAAGAGAGAAAACCTGAAATTCTACATTTCTTCTTGAAATCCAAGGAGTTCTGTCTGTCAAAATTCATCGAACCAATAATTAAAGTTGGTCTATGCGACGAGGGCTACGCGTACGTACCAAGAATGAGAAATTTCACCGAAGATCCGAAAAAGGATTTTGGAAAATCAAGTTTTTTGGGGCTAGGGAGGTGCCTAGAAGTTTTCTACCTTTCGTATCACGCTCCAAGAGGTAGGGTTTCCTCCTTTTTTGGACTATCTCTATCCTATGGTGTCCATATGTAATGGTTATATATATAGGATGACTTATGACTTACCTATAGTCATGGAAACTAGAAAAAGGGGTATAACAATGGCCTAAACCAATATCTAGCTTGATTGGGTTATATGGAAGTGCTTCTGAAATTCCATGAAATTGGGCTTTATGTGGGCATGTCATATGTTTATAATGCGCCTTGTGATTTAAGTGTGTTATTGACATTCATTACGTGGTAGCATATTTCTGAATTAATTGGATATGAATGTTGGTATATGTTCAATGGTATTTTGACATTGTGATAGAGAATGATAATTATATGCTTATGATATAAATTGCCAAGACATATATTGAAGTATATGGTTAAATTGCTCATTAGCATTCCTTGAATATTGGGCATGACACCGACATTGCAATGGTACATTACATTGCATATTACACAGAAAAAATACATCCATAGCCATGAGTATGGGTTTGTGTGTGCATGATTGGCTCAATCATCATACTTGGTGATTGGTGATGGGCTCGGGAAAAGTTGGATTGAAAATCTGACTGAGTCGCAAGATTGCATGAAAGAAAAAATTGTGTCAGGTCTAGCAAGAAGGGCTAGACACTCCCTCAGGTGAAAGGCCCTGCTACTTGGTTCATACACTCTCCTAAGGTGAAATTCTAGAAAAGTGTAATGACGTCCGGAGCTAGCGGTGTGATTCCAACATCCGGTACCCAACAAAGACACATGATTTTTTTATATAAATGTTCATCTGATGAGAGACATCCAACAATGAAATGGTTTTCAAAACACATGAATTGTATTTCAAAAGATCATTAGATGTGTTTCACCAATGACTGATTTATGACACACTGCATCGCATTGTGTTGTGGGAGTCGATGTGGACTCGGGTTAGGGTGCATGAGTGAGTCTCATCTCATTTCATGGCATGACATTATGATTTTTCAACATTGAATTACATGTTCTTGTTGGAATGGGAAATGATGGTTAAGTGTTTCACATAAACATTGCATATGCATCTAGGAAGGGAGTAACCTCTGTAGGAAATATTCTACTGGGCGTTGGCTCACCCTATAGGGGAAAACATTTTAGGTGTGGGATACACGCCGGTGGACGGCTCTTATCCAGAGCCTCAAGGGTGAAGAGGGGTCAACATGTGGTCCTTAACCTTGGTTTTGTGGTAAACTCTTGTTAAAAATACATTTTGGCATGTAAATTAATTGTAATAAACTTGTATAAATGAGGTTTTCTGTAAAAAAAAAACTCGATTATGCATGTTTTGGATGTAAATGAGATGGTTTGGAAATGATTTGAAATGAAAAACATGTGAAACATAGAAAAATGGGCATAACATACCCGTATGCGTACCGGTACGGCGAGGTCCAATAGGCAACCCGTATCGGTACGCTTTCCAAAAGCCAAAATTTTTTTAATTGTTTTGCCATGCTTTGGGCCTTGGTTTTCTTTGGTTCCAATGATACAAATGGACCTTAAATGAGATATATTGGGGTATATTAAACCTCGATATGATTAAATGATTAAAGGAATACGGATTCTCGTGTGAGTTATTATTCTGGTTCAAGGGATACTACAAACGTGATGTTGGGTTGTGCAGCATTCACGGATCTTTCAGCGGGTTGATGGGTGGTCAAAGGTGCAAAAAGGCCCCCCAAATTTTGGGGCGTCATATTAGTAGTTTAGGATGACTATTTTTTGGGTTGTACTAGCATTAGTAGAAGAATCTTAGGATTTAGTGTGGCTATTACATTTTGGGTTTTTTGTACCGAATGGTGAAACACATCTATTTATTAAGTCATTTGATTTCAATGTGTGCGTTGATTTCTTAGAGCATTTGCATTTCAATTTAGGATGTTTGCCATCAATGTTTGGTTATGCTTTGGAATTTAATGTGCAATGTTAGGATTTTGATTTTTTATTTTTGTTTCTAGTTTGCTAAGGGACTGGCAAAGCCTAAGTTGGTGGGTGTTATGAGTGTGCAATATTGCATATTTTGTCTCAAATCATTCATCTTAGCTTTGTTTGTTATCAAATTGTTTTATTTTAGTTTAGTTTTATAATTTAAAGGGCATATTTGTGTTTGCAGGTAAATTGATGTAAGGGTAATGTTTTACATTGATTTTTATGATTTGGAAGACTTTTAGAATGAACTAGGCGAGCTAGGAGCATTGCAGTTAAAATTCAGAAAAGGTTGGTTCTACTGGTAGGTTTCCTACTAGTTCATCTGGTGTAAAATAGCATACCTATCAGCTGTTGTGAAGTGCTACCGTGTCATTCATGTTCGACCTATTGGTTCATCTTAAATAGAAACTTGGTTGCTGGTTCATTAAAACTAAGCTACTAGTAGATCTAGGTAGAAACTTTGCTACCGGTAGGTCTGGACCTGCTTCCTACCGGTTCATCTATGTTTTATTTTAGCGAGGAATCCTTGGGAAAGACTTTTGGCTGGGATTTTAAAGGACTTCTATTGGTGGATAAAGAGGAGAAAATTTAGCCAGTTATTCCCTATAAAAATTGGAATTGAACAAGGTAGAGGAGATTGATCCTTTACCACATTCTACACATTCTATTCTTTTCTTATCTCTAACCTTAGAAGTTAGAGTTTTTGTATAACTAGGGAAAATTAAAATTTTATGAAAAAGGGGAACACGATAATTAGTCATTATGGTACAGGTTAAAAAGTCTAATTTTTCTAGAACTCAGTTGATAAAACAAACCTTACCATTGGATTTGTCTCATGAAATCTAGGCACCCAATCAATTTTCTTTGAATTATGAGATAGTCAAATTTTTTATATTTTACTAGGAAATCGGATATCGCACAACTAAAATAAATGTGATCAGATTCTATTCATGGGACCCGATAAATAAATTGAAGTTAGTTTAATAAAAATATATTGATCTAAACACCAGACAAGATTTAATTGATTCGAAATAAAATCGAATTAGAAAAAGTCAAGTCGTGACATTGCTCGTCCTGAATATGGTCGTATGCCCAAGTATAAATGGTCAAAATTGCAATATAATACTCGGTTTAAGTTTGAGGTCGAACCCACGGGGAGTTTAACTTTGGAAATCAAAACAGAAATGCCAATGTTTTTACAGATACAAAATATAGTAGAAATACCTTTTGGTGCGAGCTTAGAACAATTAAAACAAACTAAATTAAAATTGTGCAAATGTGATAATTAAAAGATACCCTTCAGTTTGGGAATTCCACATGCATTATATTGGCTAAGTTCTAAAAATGCCACCTTACAACAATTAACCACTATTTTACTTAAAAGTCTGATTCGTGCGTAAAGTTAACAAATTTTACTATGCCTTTTTGGACAAATTGTGCTTTGATGGAGTTTAAGTAATGACATTCCAGGTCCTAAAGTGAACAAAGGCTCAAGAACAAAACAAATCACAATTGAATGTCACACCAGCACAATAGAGAACAAAATTGCAAAAGGTTAGAACAAAGCAAGAATGTTCGAAAGTCAACACACTTTCAAACGTCCTCTGAAATCCTGCCAAGACCAGCTGCTGAGACATGGCGTGTTGCAGTCAACAAAAGGAAAAATGCTGAGGTATTTGAGTACCATGTTCGAACGCCACCTCACGTTCGAATGTCCTTTGGAATACAGAGAAGACTACAGCACTAGAACCTGGCATGTTGCAAGAACCACAAAACATATGTACTTGAGTACAACGTTCGAACGTCACTCCAAGTTCGAACGTTGTCTTGAGTGACTAAAGAGTTTATGAGTATACAATCAATGATGTTCAAGGCGTATGGAAGTGACTAAGTCAGAGACCAAGTCAGTGACCACAAGCCACTTGAGTAGAAGAATCAAACGTCATCTCACATTCGAATGCCCTCAAAGCAAAGGCAGACTTGACGTTCAAACGCCAAATCACGTTCGAACGTCCCCCTGCAGACTGCCTGTAGAATAGTTGATTCCTATGGGCGACAAATACTATTCACTCATCCTCACCTATCTCCTACCCCCCTTCCCTTCCTTGCCTATAAATACTCCCTTGTTGGGAGCTTAAAGGGCATTCTTCCTCTTGTAGTGTAAATGAGGGAGCAATATTTTCTCTTGTAAAGTAGAAAGTTTTAAGTAATCTAGTTCTTGAACATTTCTTATCTATGTCTATGTTTTCATTTGAATCAACCATGATGGAGGCTTAGACTCCCCTTGTAGTTGAAGTCTTTTGTTTAATCATGCTAAGTCTTTACATTCATATTGTGACAACCATGATGGAGGCCTAGACTCCTCTTGTAGTTGTACTTGCTTTTATTTACAAGTATCAAGAGAGATAGCTCAAATTTTGGTTGTGATGGAAACCCTCCAAAAGTAACTAGCTTTCTTCTACTTTCATTATTTATGTCTTTCACTTCCAATGCTTGAGCTTCCTTCTTTCTTAGAAGAGTGAAACTCTTCCACTTTTCTAGAGCTTTACTAAAGCCGTGAAGGGTGGGATGTGATTCACTTATTCTTCAATGAAGATTAGCTTTTCGTTTACTGTACTCTCACTTAGTAGCTCCTCCACTTGGAGGGATGAATATCACTCACTTGTCTAGCATGACCAAAGCTATGACGAGTGAGTAGTTCTTCATTAACTCTTTAGTAAAAGGTGATGTATATGTAAAGATTACCTGGAAGTTATGTTTTTGCAACTCTTTTATGATTTAATGAATTATATTCCACTTGTTCATTGGATGATTGAATTTATCTAGAAAAGCTAAGGTATTTTGTATAACCAAGGGTTCCTTCTACGATATGGATGACTCCTCCATAGAAAGACCTAGTGGTTCAAGGCAAGCACCCTGGCTAGCTCTTCATGACATCTTTTCAATCTCCAATATTATTGCGATTTCTTCCAAGAATGGACCATTAATGCCATGGTTGGATGCCTTATAGAAACACTTTTTTGTTTGTAGATGAGTTAAGTCTCGGCACAGACAATTCTTGTAAACTTCTAGAAAGGCATCGAAATTATGTGCATCATCCTTACAGTTCATCTTTATCCTCCGATTAACTTGCTGTTGACATGGGAGTTAATTGAGTCATAAAGCACAAACATAATAAATCGAATAATCAATTACATGTTCTAATCCTCGAACTAAAGGATGGCTGTAACATTTTGAGAATCTTATAATTTGTCTAGAAAACTCTTGGAAAGAATTTGATATTCTATTCAGGAAATCCCACACCTTCAAATCCTCAAGATTTCCAGTTACTTGGTCTCTATCACTGCTTACTTCTAAACACTAATCATAGTTCCCTGTGGATTTGACTCCGGACTTCACCAGATTATTAGTACAACTTGATCGCCTCCACTTGGGTGTACACATTTCGGATCAAGTCGAAGTCAACCGGTAGGTATGATGTGTATTAAACCATATCTAGCAACTGATTAGGTTAGCCGGCAGGTATGCTTCTATGCAACAATCAAATAACCCAAGTAAACCAGAAGGCAAGACATTCAAGATAAATACTTGAATTACTCAATTGGCAACTCTATACCATGCAATAGTTAAACAAATATAGTAAAGCAGAATGCAAGCCATTCAGAATGAATACTACAGTTATTCAACCGACAGGTTGATGATTCACTGATGGGAAGTTTTTGGTTTATGCGTTGAATCAAAAGCATTGGCTATGCCAATATTTAAAATCTAATACTACTTCACATCCTATGCACACTTATCAATTTTGGTAGTTTGGTGGACATCGCAAGATTCCCAACAATTATAACCATCAAACTATACACCAAGTTTTCCAAGAAATTGAATCTCACTCTTCAAGCTTATGCTCTCTACATTCATTACCGTAACCGTAACTAATGGTTAATTCCACTAATATTGAATATAATCCAATGGCTCGCTGCGCACTCTGATATAAATTAACATCCACCAAGTCACAAATCAAACTAGCCACAAGATAAGAATTTCAATTGATTAACCAATGTTCCTCAATTTACCCCCATTAGCCATCATAGTCCTAATCATTATTAGTAATCCCCAATATATTAATGACCTGCTAGTTACTAGGATATCCATAGTCATTTATCCCAAAAATTACACAATGTTTATA
Organism: Ilex paraguariensis; assembly: GCA_963454935.2. Lineage (NCBI taxonomy): Eukaryota > Viridiplantae > Streptophyta > Magnoliopsida > Aquifoliales > Aquifoliaceae > Ilex > Ilex paraguariensis. The sequence goes on along the minus strand of CAUOFW020007686.1, from coordinate 8,304 downwards.
CATCCATGTCAAAGTCAATCTTCATAGCTATCATCATTGATTCTTCAAATTACATCTTTCCAATTATCATCACTCACCATAAATTTCAAATCTTCCATACTCATACTAACAATCCTCAAGTATAACTAATCATACCTATCTTAACAAAGTACTAAAAGAGACAAGAGAAAGAACTTCATATTCCTCCAACACGACCCAACAACATTAAAAGATTTCACGGAACAATAGAGGTTCATATCAAACTTTGGATATTATTCGTATTTTAATACTTATTTGATACATCTAACCTCAATCTTTTTAAACCTCCATGGTCTTTAATCCTACAATATGTAGGGTCAAATGTAACTACTATAATTTATTCTGGCCTTTTAGATTTCATTTTTACATGTCTATGAGTTCGTTTCCATATCTCAACCTCAAATTTCCAATCAAAATTTGTAAATACAAATGAACTATTAACTACACACTCACCAAAGAGATTATGGATTGTTAATATTTTAGAGTGTGACACCCCAAATTCATGGGGTCCGTTAATTTCCCATCAACTCATGGAATGCCCGTGGATACCGTATAACTCGATATCGCACCGTTGTGTCCCATTAACCAGGATCCATAATTTAACGAAATTCGGGCAGAGTCTCCTTTGTACGGGAAGCTCTACCCCAAAACACAATCTGTGCAATCAACATTTACATGACCCATCCGAGGTCCAATATAATACCATAACCACACAGGGTCCATTTTATACATAAAACTTGACCACACCGGGTCCAATCATCATATTTATATCAAAATATGCAAGGTTATATTAAAACAGTCCATATATACTCTATTACAATTCCTTTACACATTACATGCCAAAATTTAATTACAAATCTACTTTTACAAAAAAAAATGGATTGGAAGCCACAAGTCGACTTTTCTTCAACCATGTGACCCGGATTGTGAGCCGTCCATTGGTGCATGACCCACACCTGAAATGTTTCCCGTATAGGGTGAGCCAATGCCCAGTAGAATAATCCCTACAGAGGCTACTCATCACCTAAAATGCATATGCAATGTATAAATGCAACATTTCACAACAAGTATTCCCTCCAACAATAACATATAATACAATGTTGGAAAATCATGATGCCATGCCAAGTAATGAGATGAAACTCACCCATGCATGCTATCCCGAGCCCACACCGACTCCCACAACACAATGCGACACTTACGTGTAAAACAAACGTCTTTGATGAAACACATCCAAAGATCATTTTGAAATCAACCATATGTCATAAAACTAATTCATTCTTGGATGTTTCCCATCAAATGAATAATTTATATATCAAAATCATGTGCCTTTATGGGGTATCGGATTCAGGAATCGCACCTCCGGCTCCGTACGCCGTTACACTTTTCTGGAATTTCACCGCCGGTAAGTGTATGAACCAAGTGGTCGGGTTTTTCACCCGAGGGAGTGTGTAGCCCTACTTGCTATACCCGACACAAGTTTTCTTATGCATGTCACCGTGCGACTCCGTAGGACATTCCATCCCACTTTCCCGAGCCTACCATCAAGAACCAATGTTGGTGTTGATCACCCCATGCAACCCTACACCCACACTCATGCATGTAGCCCATGAATGTGATGTTAATTCCATGTCCATATTGCAATGCATGCCAAATGACAATTTTTAAATATCATTGTATACCATGACAATTAATATCATTTGCATATAATCACATAACCATTTCAAGTTCAATATATCCAAGAGCATATATCAACACTCCATCAACATGATAACACATAATACATGCTAATATTACATTTCATTCACAAGGCATAATATAAAACACAAAGCATGCCCACATGATCCCAATTTTCAAGGGATTACATAAATACTTCCATATACCAAAATCAAGCCAAGATTTTATATGGATCATTCAAACAAAATAAAAATCAGAATATATGATTTTTATATAATCAATTATCTAAACATTCAAGAAATCACAAACTAGCACTTTCTAACTACCAATTTACACTAAAATTGATCCTACCCATTTCCATAGCACCAATCATAATGGAAAAATCTTAGAAATACCCAAAACAGCCCACATGAACCCTATGGACACCTTAGGTTAGAAATAGGTCCGAGTAGGAGGAACCCTACCTCTTGAAGCGTAAAGAATTTGTAGGAAGCCTCAAGAACAAGATTGAAGTCCAAAGCTTAGATTTCTCCAAAATCCTCCCTTTGAATCTTCGGTGAAAATCTTTGTTTTTGGTACCCACGCGTAGCTCTCGTCGCGTAGATCGACTTTAATTCTTGGTCCGACGAATTCCGACCGACGGAACTCCGAGAATCGGCGAAAGAAAGCTTGAAGAATTTTATTTTTTCTCCTTAGCTCTTTGGTTTGATCAAGCCGGCAGCAAATGAAGAAAATGAAGAGCAAATATCTGATTTGCTCACTTTTATACCTTCTAAACACTTGGCCCTCGTCGCGCCAAGTGTCATCCTTTGTCCGGGTCCGTTTTCATCCCGAAACGATTAAATTTCGTACCGATTTAAACTCAAAATATTTTATATGAACTTTATTTAAAATATTTTTTAAATTTTCAAATTTTTATAAAAATTTCGTTTTTAGGGGTCATCGAACACCCGTCACCTCGAAAAACGTGAAAAATCTGACTATCTCAGAATTCGACGAAATTTGTCTGGGTAACTAGATTTCGTGAGAGGAATCCAATGGTGAGGTCCGTTTCATCATCCGAGGTCTATAAAAATACCAGTTTTTTTTTTTTTAACTCACACTATAATGGCAAATTACCATTTTCCGTTTTTTTTTTCAGAAAAAGTTAAAATTTTTCCCGGGTTTCACATTCTTCCTCCCTTAAAAGAATTTCGTCCCCGAAATTCACATACACATGCACATACAATCACATGCATATGCAAAAGTCAATTAATGGTAAATGACCAGAAGAATATACCTCCATCCTCGAACAAGAAAGGATAACTAATACGGACAGTGTCCTCGCGCTCTCATGTTGCCTCCTCTACTCCTCGATGTTGCCACAACACCTTCACTAGCCGCACGGTTTTGCCTCGCAAAACCTGTTCCCGGCTATCCATGATGCGCACCGGTCCCTCCTCGAAAGTCCCATCAGCATCAACAACAAGCTCTCCCCAATCCACCACATGAGTCGGATGTGGGGTGTACTTCCGAAGCATAGAGACATGGAATACTGCATGAACACTCGATAGATTTGGCGGTAATGCCAACCGATAAGCAACTGTACCCACTCTCTCAAGTACCTCGAAGGGTCCGATGTATCTCGGTGACAGCTTCCCCCGCTTACCAAACCGGACCACTCCTCTCTTAGGCATAACCTTCAAGAAGACATGATCTCCCACCTCAAACTCTAGAGGTCGCCGCCGTCTATCAGCATAACTCTTTTGCCGCCTTTGAGCCGTGAGAAGACGCGTCCGAATCAAGTCCACCTTCTCCGAGGTGTCTCTGATCAATTCCAGACCCGTAGAAGACCTCTCTCCTACCTCCGTCCAACAAACCGGAGAACGACATGGCCTCCCATATAGTGCCTCATAAGGTGCCATCTCTATGCTCGCCTGGTAACTGTTATTGTACGCAAACTCCACCAAGGATAAGTGATCCTCCCAGCTACCCTTAAGATCTAGGACGCATGCCCGTAGCATGTCCTCTAAAATCTGGATAGTCCTCTCAGACTGACCGTCTGTCTGGGGATGAAAAGCAGTGCTCATCATTAATTGTGTCCCCATGGCTCGTTGGAAACTCTCCCAAAAATGAGCCGTAAACCTGGGATCCCGGTCCGATACAATAGATACAGGTACTCCATGCAGCCGGACAATCTCCCGTATATACAACCTACAGAATTCCTCCAATGTGAAGGTCATCCGCACAGCCAAAAAGTGTGCCGACTTAGTAAGCCGGTCCACTATCACCCACACCGCGTCATGACCCCGCGATGTCCGTGGCAAATGGGTCACAAAATCCATCGTGATATGCTCCCACTTCCACTCAGCTACCTCCAAAGGCTGGAGTAATCCCGCCGGTCTCTGGTGTTCAGCCTTAACCTGCTGACACGTGAGACATCGACTGACAAAATCGCCAACCTGCCTTTTCATTCCACTCCAGTAATACTGGCGACGAAGATCATGATACATCTTTGTGCCCCCTGGATGAACTGCAAAACGGGAGCAATGAAACTCCCTAAGCATCTCCTCCCTCAGATCTGCCAATTGAGGAACCACAACCCTTCCTCGATATCGAAGACTACCATCTGAGTGAGTAGCCCAGCCCTCGTCACCCATACCTGCCTGTACACGATCCCGGATGAACAATAGCTCCGTGTCTTGACTCTGGGACTCAATCACCCTACTCAGCAGAGACGGTATAGTCACCAAACTCCCCAAAGTACCCTGAGCCTGACCCATATAACATAGCCCGAACTGTCCCACAGTCTCGAGCATCTGCCACTCCCGGGAAGCTACACTAGCTAAAACTCTCTGTGACCTTCGGCTAAGTGCATCAGCCACCACGTTTGCCTTACCAGGATGGTAATGCAAAGTGAAGTCATAGTCCTCTAAATACTCCATCCACCGGCGTTGCCTCATGTTAAGGTCCCGCTGTGTAAAAATATACTTCAAACTCTTGTGGTCCGAAAATACTTCAAACTGCTCACCATACAGGTAGTGACGCCAAGCCTTCAAGGCAAAGACAATGGCTGCTAACTCCATGTCATGTGTGGGGTAATTCTGCTCGTGATTCTTTAGCTGTCGAGAACCATAAGCTACTACCCTCCCAGACTGCATCAAAACACATCCCAGCCCATCCTTCGAGGCATCACAATAGACCGTGTACCTCTGTCCTCGTTCTGGAACTATCAGAATAGGAGCTGAAGTAAGCCTCTTCTTCAACTCTTGGAATGCATTCTCACAAGAATCATTCCACACAAACTTGACATCTTTCCGGGTCAACTTCGTCATAGGTGCAGCCAATCGAGAGAAATCCTCAATAAACCGCCGGTAATACCCCGCCAATCCCAAGAAACTACGTATCTCGAAGACTGACTTCGGTCTCTCCCAATTCATAACTGCCTCAACCTTCTCCGGGTCCACGGATACACCCGAAGCCGACACCACGTGTCCCAGAAATTTCACCTCAGTAAGCCAGAATTCACACTTGCTGAACTGGCATATAACTGATAATCTCTCAATGTCTGGAGAACAATTCTCAAGTGACTCTCATGCTCCTCCTCAGACTTGGAGTAGATCAAGATGTCATCAACAAAAACCACAACAAATTGATCTAAATAGGGTTGGAACACCCTGTGCATGAGGTCCATGAATGCCGCTGGAGCATTGGTCAATCCAAATGGCATCACTGTGAACTCGAAATGCCCATACCGCGTTCTAAACGCCGTCTTAGGAATATCTTCCTCCCTAACCCTCAATTGATGGTAACCGGTTCTAAGATCTATCTTGGAATAGACTCGTGCCCCCTCAGCTGATCAAACAAGTCATCAATCCTCGGCAAAGGGTACCTATTCTTGATAGTGACCCTATTCAACTTTCGGTAATCAATACACAACCGAAGAGTCTTATCTTTCTTCTTAGCAAACAGAACCGGAGCGCCCCAAGGTGAAGTGCTCGGTCGAATAAACCCCTTGTCCAACAATTCTTGCAATTGTACCTTGAGTTCTTGCAACTCAGCAGGCGCCATCCTGTGTGGTGTCATAGAGATGGAGATGTATCGAGATGCAACTCTATAGTGAAGTCCACATCCTATGTGGAGGTAATCCCGGTAGTTCATCCGAAAAATATCCTCATAATCACACACAACCCGAGGTAGACTTAACTCCTGCCTCGCCTCGTCTTCAAGGGTCAGGCTTGCTAGCCAACCCATCAGCTGCCCATGCCATCTGGAGTCGTATACTGCTTGGGGTAAAACATCGTGCTTATCCCCTTGAAACATGAAACAAACCCCATCCGGTGTGTAAGCAGTGATTCACTTTCGATCACAATCAATGACGACTCGGTGTGCCGCCAACCAATCCATCCCAAGGATCACATCGAACTCCGACATGTCCATGACTCGAAGGTCCATAGTGAGTAGAATCCCTGAGATCTCCAACTCACACCCCCGACATATCTGATCAACCCTCACCCTAGCACCTAGGGGAGAACTCACATGCAATGGCTCTTTCAAGGTCTCAACCTCTAAGCCCAAGTCATCCACACAAGATACAGCAATAAATGAATGAGATGCACCAGAATCAAATAACACTCTAGCCCATAAGCGGGAAAGTAGAAATGTACCCTATATCACCGACGGATCTGCCAGCCCAGTCTGTGGCATCATGGCGTAGACACGCCCCGGAGTCCCTGAAGTCCGGCTTGTGAGCCCTGGCCTCTTCCTCGACCCATTCTTGGCCCATCTGGCCAGCTTGCGGTGTCCCTGCACGAGAAATAGTAGGGCCTTGTGCTGCACCTGAAACTGGTACTGGCTGCCCTGACCCGTAGTAGGGTAGTGAGGAGCATACTGCGTCTGTGGTTGCCCCACTGAAGTCTGAGATTGCGACGACCCATGACCCTGGGATCCCTGCCTCTGAGGACAATCCCTCTTCATGTGACCCGGTTGGTGGCAATGATAGCAAGTCCTCTGGCCAACCTGGTAGGAAGGTCTCTGATTTCTCCCACCTTGGGAGGATTGACTTTGGCCTTGGCCTTGATAACTGCGGTCTGTACCTGAAATCCTTGTGGAGTAGAAGTCCTTTGCTTCTTCCTTGAGCTAGAAGAAGAGGATTGGCCTTCCTTCTTCTTGTCTTTTGCACCAGACTCCCGGATGCTCCTTGCGTCATCCACCTCTCTCTCAATGGCCAAAGCTGTGGTGACCATCAAGTCGAAGTCTTGTAGTAGAAGACCAACATTTTACCCGGATGGATAACTTCAGCCCATCCTCAAATTTTCTAACCTTGGCCATATCTGTGGCCACATATTGGTCAGCGAAACGTGCTAACTCAGTGAATTTAGCCACATATTCCATCACTGACATCGTTCCTTGCCTCAGATCTAGGAACTCCCGGGCCTTTGCATGCCTCGCAGTCGCCGGAAAGTATTTCCCCATGAAAAGTTCCTGGAACTCTACCCATGTCATGGCCTCCAAGTTCTTGGAGTTTTTCACCCAATCCCCACATACTTGGGATTCCCCTCCAACTGGAATGTAGCTAGAGTTATCCTGGTGGCGTCAGAGGTGATCTCCATTACCCTCAAGATCTTGTCAACCTGCCGGAACCAATGATCAGCTACCATCGGGTCCGCCCCTCCCATAAAGATCGGCGTTGATGTGCCTTGAACTTCTGGAGATGACTGGAGCCTCCTTGGCCCCCACTTGTACCCGTCTGTGCAATAGTAGCGGCCATAGCACTAGCTTGTGCAATGGTAGCCGCCGCTGCACCAATAGCCTCCATGAAGGCTTGTTGGTCAAAGGCCGGTGGTGGTTGGTTGTTATTCTGCCTACCACCTCTGCCTCGGCGCGTCATCTGCCCCTTCCTCTATTTCCATCTACACACATGTCAAATAGAAACAGAGCATTTACTTAATATCCCAAGATAGAAGTCAAGTATTTAAACTTGAAGATTTTCCTCCTTGTTTCACTAGTAGTGCGTGTGCCACCTACTAGTAGACATTTACACATAAAACTATACCATTCATTCCTTTTTTTTTTTTTAACCCAAGGTTATGTTTTCTAACCCAGTGTTGTTTTTTTTTTTTTTCATGTGCCTTTTACCTGCATATCATTCACCTAATCACTTAGCAAATAATCATGTTTCACATAACACGTTGCACAAAACATATAACAATTTAAGCACATAAGATGAGATTGCACAATGCATGCAATGGTCTAGTCCCAATGCCAACAAGCCTTAGGTAAATCGTATACCTAGGCTCTGATACCAAGCTGTGACACCCAAATTCATGGGGTCCGTTAATTTCCATCAACTCATGGAATGCCGTGGATACCGTATAACTCGATATCGCACCGTTGTGTCCCATTACCAGGATCCATAATTTAACGAAATTCGGCAGAGTCTCCTTTGTACGGGAAGCTCTACCCCAAAACACAATCTGTGCAATCAACATTTTACATGACCCATCCGAGGTCCAATATAATACCATAACCCACAGGGTCCATTTTATACATAAAACTTGACCACACCGGGTCCAATCATCATATTATATCAAAATATGCAAGGTTTATATTAAAACAGTCCATATATATACT
>CAUOFW020007685.1:0-20167 GCA_963454935.2 Ilex paraguariensis | reverse complement strand
ACACACACTAGCTAATCAGTATAGGCATGCACATCCCCATACAGTGTTTACACACGAGTATTCCAAAAAAACACATACTAACCAATAAAACACCCTATTATAGAAACAAACTACACATACAGTAATATACCAAAAAAAAAAAATCCAAAAACATACGCTCTGTTCACGCACTAATACACCAAAGAAACACACTTACACACTAATACACCAAAGAAACAGACACACTTAAGTTTTGCCCAACAATGTCAGCTTGGGGGCACAAGGCTAGCCGGACCCTTGGTACCCCTCAACTATCTTTACCCCCCAATATATTTTTTATGGAGGTTTTCCAAAAGCGACTTAAGCAGACATCTTCTAAACCGAGGAAAATAACCACGAGAGCCTAGGGCATAATGCCTAGACTTTTGTCGAACACCTTAGCTATATAGCCTTGCTTTGAATTCAAGGGGTGTCACTGTGCAAGACGCCACCAAGACACGTCCATTTCAGCGCCCAAGTCAATTAAGGTCAAAAAACTAGTGTCCTTTTGTCATAAGTTGCAAATTTAAAGATCATCTAGAATATGATAATTAAATCAAGTTTTTTTACTACCAGCCAAAACTTTCAAATAACCACCACAATTATTAAGAAAGCACATTATTAATATTTAAAATGGAAAACTAGAACATCTACTCAAAGATATTCAAAAGAAATAGTCATGTAGACATGCAAGAAGTCGACCTATATGCTCCAAAAATATGTGTAGAGTTGTGTCACTTGAACCTGGATTACCATAATCAAAACCGCCATTGTTCATTAAGATCCAAACCAACATGGTGTAGGACCTTCAAGTTTCAACATCAGTGTCTTTATAGTTCGATAACTGTAGGAAATCTTAAGCAAAAGATGGAGATCGAGGATGATAATTAAGAACTTCACGACAAGAGATGAAAATAAAACGCTAACAAAATCAAACTACAAAATCAATACCATACAAACCCAAAGAAAAATCTACACCTTTCACAAGCAACCGCTTGGATTGGTGGTTTACGATCCACCCAAATTTAAATAGGTTGGTCTTTCCTCCATCATCTTTAAGCGACTGCACTCAACAACTACGAAAAAATATAAATCATAAGCATTTTAAGTAGAAACTACCATATGCACTAAAATATATGAAAAAAATAACATTCAAGTAGACATGCAAGAAAACTTCCTAAATGCTTTAGATTATTGCCTTGTAAGTTGTAAGCCTCCCAAAGTTCGACATATTGGTCTCTCCTCCACCATCTTAATGTACTGCAATCAACAGGGAATATCTAACCTCGTGACAAAACAGTTAAATGGTATGAAAATTTTAAGGAACAAAAAATTGTAAGGAAATAATTGATAACAAAGGAGTCACATACCTTAAATGATGACCCATAGGTTATAGGAAAGGCCAAACTATATTTTTATCAAACCCCACTCCCCCAATAGACTAATAAACAATTATTAAGGAAAAATATAAATCTTAAGCATTTTAAATAGAAACTATCATATGCACTAAAATATATGCTAAAGAAATGGTCACATAGACATGAAAAAAAACAAATCTGCATGCCCAACGAAAGTATGCACACATGTTCTCCCTTTCAAAAAATCTAAAGTTGTGTCATTAGAACTTGTATTACGAATGACAACAAGTCACATCAGTCATTCCTACCCAAAGCATAGTTTGATAATGGTCAGAAATCTTAAGCAAAGGACATAAGTTGATCGTTGAGATCATTGGAAAGATATTTAAGAACTTCAAGGTTCAAGACAAAAAAAGAGAACAAAAAAGCTAATACAATCATACCTCAAATCGAGGAAAATAATGTTCATCTATAAAAAGCTTGCCTAAAGACAACTTCACCACTGCTTAGATTGCTGCCTTCTAAGCCTCCCAAAGTTCAAGAAGTTGGTGACTCCTCCACTGTCTTAATGTACTACAACCAATAGTAAATATTTAACCTCATACACATCAGTTAAACAACATGAAGATTTGAAAACACAAAAAACTGTAACGAAGTAATTTGTAACAGAGGAGTCACATACCCTAAATGATGACAAGTCAAGCAATTATAGGAAAGACCAAACTTAATTCTATCTCCTCCCTCTCTCCCCACAAACAATTACCAAAGAAAAAGATAAATCGTAAGTATTTTAAAGTATTGTTTGATAATTGACAACAATCCACATCAATCACTCCTATCTAAAGTATATTTTGATAACCGTAAAAAAGCTTAAGCAAAGTACTCAAGCTGATCGTTGAGAGATCATAGGGAAGATACTTAAGAACTTCAAGGTTTAAGACAAAAAAGAGAAAAGAAATAAGGAAAAAGCTTACACAATCATACCTCAAATCAAGCAAAATAATGTTCACGAGTAAAAAGGTCGCCTAAGAGTTACTTCATAGCTGCTTAGATTGTTGCCTTGTAAGCTTCTCTCAAAGTTCAACAAGTTGGCCTCTCCTCCATTGTCTAAATGTACTCCAATCAATAGGGAATATCTAACCTCGTTAAATAATAGTTAAATGGCATGAAAATTTTAAGGAACAAAAAATTGTAAGGAAGAATTGGCAACATAGCAATCACATATCTTAAATGATGACCAATAGCCAAATCATATTTCTATCGCCCCCCACAAACAATTACTAAGAAAAAATATAAATAATAAAATTTTAAATAGAAACTACCGTATGCAGCAAAATATATGCAAAAGAAAGTCACGTAGACATGCAAGAAAACCATCTTCTATTCCCTACGAATGTATGCACATAGTCCCTTTCCGAAACTCAAAAGTTGAGTCACTAGAACTTGCATTATCACTGACAACAATCCACATCAGTCTTTTTTATCCAAAGTATAGTTTGATAACCGTAAGAAATCTTAAGCAAATCACTAAAGTTGAACGTTGAGAGATTATTGGGAAGATACTTAAAAACTTCAAAGTTCAAGACAAAAAAAGAGAAAAGAAGTAAGAAAAAAGCTTACACAATCATACCTCAAATCAAGTAAAATAATGTTCACTTGCAAAAAGCTCGCTTGAAGGTAACTTCACCACTGGTAGATTACGGCCTTGTAAGCCTCCAAATTTCGACATGTTGGTCTTTCCTTTACCGTCTTAATGTACTGCAATCAATAGAGAATATCTAACTTCGTGACACAACAGTTAAATGGTATGAAAAATTTTAATGAACAAAAAATTGTAAGGAAGTAATTGGAAACAGAGGAGTCATATACCTTAAATGATGAACTACTGGTTCTAGGAAAGGCCAAACCATATTTCTATCAACCCCTACCCCCAACACACAAACAAACAATTACCAAGGAAAAAAATAAATCATAAACATTTTAAATAGAAACTATCATATGCACTAAAATATATGCTAAAAAAATGGTCACGTAAACATGAAAGAAAACAAACACTTGTATGCCCTACAAAGGTATGCACACATGTTCTCCCTTTTCAAAACTCTAAAGTTGTGCCATTAGAAATTGCATTATGATCGACAACAATCCACATCAATCATTCCTATTTAAAGTATAGTTTGATAACTGTAAGAAATCTGAAGTAAAACACTTAAGTTGATCGATGAGAGATCATAGGGAATATACTTAAATTTCTCCAAGGTTCGAGACAAAAGAGAAAAGAAGTAAGGAAAAAAATTACACAATCATACCTTAAATCAAGTAAAATATTGTTCACTGACAAAAAACTCGCCTAAAGGTAACTTCATAACTGATAGATTACTGCGTTAAAAGCCTCCCAAATTTCGACATGCTGGTCTCTCCTCCACCATCTTAATGCACTACAATCAATAAGGAATATCTAACGTTGTGACACATTGGTTAAACGGCATGAAAATTTCGAGGAACAAAAAACTTTAATAAGTAACTTGCAACAAAGGAGTCACATACCTACAATAATGACAAGTCGACCAATTATTGGAAAGACCAAACCATATTTCTATCTCCTACCCCCTCCCCACAAACAATTACTAAAGAAAAATATAAATCGTAAGTATTTTAAATAGAAAACATCGTACGCAATAAAATATATGTAAAGGAAATAATCATTTAGACAAACAAGAAAACGACCTCTGTGCCTTACGAAGGTATGCACACATGTCCTCCCTTTCCAAAGCTCTAAAATTGTGTCATTGGAACTTGCATTATCATTGACAACAATTCACATCAATCATTCCTATCTAAAGTATAGTTTGATAACTATAAGAAATCTTAAGAAAAATACTTAAAGTTGATCGTTGAGTTGTTTTCTCTGAGCTGTATAAGTCTGAACAACATTACTGTGAAGATGAGTTGTTTTCCCTTTTATTCATCAACTGGTTAGTAATAAGGGAAATGGCAGAATTACAGGGGCAGCCACTTTGGAGGAAGTGAGATCTGTGGTTTTTTCCCTATCTGCTCAGAGTGCACCTGGTGCTGATGGACTATCTGGTAAGTTTTTTCAAGAGGCATGGGATGTGATTAAGAAGGATGTGGTGGATCCTCTGAATTTTTTCTTGAGAGGGGGGAAAGTACCTAGATTAGTCAATGCTACACTCTTAACCTTGATATCTAAAAAGCCTAATCCTATGTCCTTTATTGATTTTAGGTCAATTAGTTTTTGCAATTTTCTTCATAAAATTTATACCAAACTTTTGGCAAATAGGCTTGCTCCTTTGTTACCTGTCTTGGTCTCAAGTGAACAACATGGCTTTGTTAAGGGAAGATGCATTAGTGAGTGTATTTCTCTAGCACAACTAATTTTTGGTGAATTGGATAGGAAGGTGGAGGCAGGCACCTTATTTGCATATGATTAAAGCCTATGATAGGCTAGAGTGGGACTTTTTGTTTAGAGTTCTAGCTAGCTTTGGGTTTTCAGAGTTATTTGTGAAGATCATTGCTAACTGTTTGGAAAACCAATACTTCTATGTTTGTCTCAGTGGGCAAAAGAGAGGTTTTTTTCCCTCTTCTAGATTTCTTAGGCAAGAAGATCCCATTTCTCCTTGCCTGTTTATTCTTGCTGAAGAAGTGCTAAGTAGGGGATTGAGGAAATTATATCTGGATGGGTTGGTGAAAGGGTTTCATCTGGGAAGGGGTTCCTCTTTGGTCAGTCACTTGTTGTTTGCTTCTGACACCCTGAACTTTTTGAGGGGTTATAAACAGTCAATGGTGAATTTGTTTGCTTTTGTTAATAGGTATGAACTGAGTTTTGGACAAAGGGTTAGTCTCCAAAAGAGTTCTATGTATTGTTCTAAGCATATTACTATGGCAAGGAAGTAGGTTTATATTGACTGGAGTGGCTTGTATTCCTATTAAACAGTGTCCATATACATATTTTATTTGTCCAATTATAAAAGGAAGAGCTAGGATCAGATTTTTTGAAGAGATATGGTTTAAGTTTAGGCAAAGGTTAGAAGGATGGTATGCAAGGATGTTATGGGTAGGATTTTACTTGTTCAGTATGTGCTGAGTATTGTTCCTATCCATTTGCTGGCCTGCTTGAACTTGCCAAAGACTATCATCTCTAAGCTTATGGCTTTAATGGCAAGATTCATTTGGTCTAGCAAGATGAGTGTGAGGAAAAGACACTGGATTTCTTGGGGGAAGTTGACTTTGCCTAAAAAGGAGGGTGGTTTGGGATTGAGGAAGTTCGAGGAGATGCAGATGGCTTTCTGAATGAAGCAGGTCTGGAGTTTATTGCAAGGAAATTCTCTATGGGCCAAAGTTTTTTCTGCCAAATTCTTGAAGGGGAAGCATTCATTGAGATTCTCAGGGAAGAATCACTTAAATGCCTTGAGATGCTTAGACCTTATTTTGAAAGGGTGCTCGTGCAGTCTAAGAAGATAATTGGTGATGGTACTCACACAGACATGGTCCTTTGTCGTGTAAAGTGGAGGATTTGCCACAAAGTTTCCCTAAGATTTCAGAGTTGGTTACAGGTTCTCAGTAGCAGTTGGGTGCAGTGGAGGATTTCCTGACTGAAGAGCTGAGGCATGAGGTTGTGAATTCTGATCTGATGTTATCTGGGACCTATGATAAATTGGTGTGGCAGAGCTCTTGTGCTGGTAATTTCTCAGTTAAAGCAGCTTAGCAGATGAGTAGGTTGAAGGGAGGTTTGAATGCTACTGCTGCTGGCATTTGGGATATTCAGACTGCCCCTACTCCTAGTGCTCAGCTAGTAGGTTGGAAGATTTTAATGAAGGCTTTACCTCTGGATGATAGAGTTAAGCAAATTGGCATTCCTGTGGTAAGTAGGTGTTGTTAGTGTTATCAGAAGGAGGAGAATGCTGAGCATCTAACATCTGTTATACAAGAATGATTATAACAAGTAAGAAAGACAAAGGAAAAAAAAATCATCCGTAAAATACAATTTGCAAAAAAAAAAAGCCAATTGAAGCTGGAGAAACTGATATACTTATCTTTTCACTGCTAAATTTGCTTTGCAAATGCATCTCAATCCAGTTTAACCCCTTATTCCTTCATAAGTTAGCATCCATTTTACAAACAACTGAAAGAAAAACATATTAAATTATGTACAAAAAAATGAAAAAAACCTTCGAAACAAAGAGCAATAAGAAAAAAAAAGAACGAGCCACTCACACTTCACACAGTGTTCAACGTGTTAGTCCCTCCTCCACCATCTTAATGTATTGTAATCAATAGAAAATATTTAACCTTGTGACACAACAGTTAAAAGACATTAAAATTTTAACGAATAAAAAATTGTAAGGAAGTAATTGGCAACAGAGGAGTCATAATAAACCTTAAATGATGATATATAGGTTATATAAAAGACCAAACCATATTTTTATGAATCCTCCCCCCCCCCCCCCCCAACCCCCCAACCAACCAAAACAACAAACAAACAATTACTAAGGAAAAATATATATCAAAAGCATTATAAATAGAAACTATCATATGCATTAAAGTATATGCTAAAGAAATGGTCACGTAGACAGAAAAGAAAACAAGCCAGTATGCCTTACGAAGGTATGCACACAAGTCCTCTCTTTCCATAAAATTGTGTCATTAGAACTTGCACTACCAATGACAACAATTCACATCGGTCATTTCTATCCAAAACATAGTTTGATAACTATGAGAAATCCAAACCAAAGAACATAAGTTGGTCGTTGAGATCATAGAAAAGATACTTAAGAATTTAAAGGTTAAAGACAAAAAAGAGAAGAAAAAACCTAACACAATCATACCTCACATCAAACAAAATAATGTTCACCAGTAAAAAGCTCACCTAAAGGTAACTTCATCACTGCATAGATTGTTGTCTTGTAAGACTTTCAAAGTTCAACAAGTTATTGTCTTCTCAATTGTTTTAATGTACTGCAATCAACAGAGTATATCTAACCTCGTGCCACAATAGTTAAACAGTATGAAAATTTTAAGGAACAAAAATTTGTAAGGAAGTAATTGGCAACGGAGGAGCCACATACCTTAAATTATGACAAGTCGACCAATTATAGCAAAGACCAAACCATATTTCTATCTCCTCCCTTCCTCCCCTCCCCACAAACAATAAGTAAGGAAGAATATAAATTGTAAGTATTTTAAATAGAAACTATCTTACGCAATAAAATATATGTAAAGAAAATAGTCACGTAAACAAGCAAGAAAACGAACCCGTACAACCTACGAAGGTATGCACACATGTCCTCTATTTCCAAAGCTTTAAAATTGTATCACTAGAACTTGCATTATCACCGACAAAAAAAGAGAAGTAAGAAAGAAGTTTACACAATCATACCTCAAATCAAAAGCAAAAATAATGTTCACCCATAGAAAACTCACCTAAGAGGAACTTCATAATTGCTTAGATTGTTGCCTTGTAAGTCTCTCCCAAAGTTCAACAAGTTGGCATCTCTTCCATTGCCTTAATGTACTGCAATAAATAGGGAATATCTAAACTCGTTACACAATAGTAAAATGGCATAAAAATTTTAAAGAACAAAAAATTGTAAGGAATGAATTGACAACATAGGAGTCACATACCTTAAATGATGAACAATAGACCAATTACGGGAAAGACCAAATGATATTTCTATCGCCCCCCACAAACAATTACTAAGGAAAAATAAAAATCATTACACTTTAAATAGAAACTACCGTATGCACTAAAATATATGCAAAAGAAAGCCATGTAGACATGCAAGAAAACAAACTTGAATTCCCTATGAATGTATGCAATCGTCCTCCCCTTCCAAAGTTCATTAGAACTTGCATTATCATTAACAACAATTCATATCAGTCATTCCTATCCAAACTATAGTTTGACAAGTGTAAAACAAGAGAATGAAAAAACTTATACAATCATACCTTAAATTAAGCAACATCATGTTCACCTGCAAAAAGCTTGCCTAAAGATAACTTCATAACTGGTAGATTATTGCTTTGTAAGCCTCCCAAAGAGTCAAAAACTTTAAAATAGTCACATAATAACAAAGATACACATAATAAAAATCAAAACACAGACACATAAGGAGGCACATACACAAACACTTCGATAACATAAAAAAAATAGAGTAATAACCACACACACAAACACGTTATACACATCAAAACACAAAAACACTCGAGATAAGAAAGATATCATACACGCCAACAACCACACGCAATAAACATAAAAACTTATACACCAAAAATAACTGATAAAAATAAATACACATTGTGCACATAAAAACGCACACAATAACACATTGATTAAAAGAATACACTTACACTAATGAAAACACACCTTCCTCTTAATACAAACACTAATACACCAAAAAAATACACACTAACACACCAAAGATGCACACACACGTACATACACTATTACACAAATACACGCATATTCGCACACCGCCACTGAATCAAACACACATAAACAAACTAATAAATACACACCCACGCACGTTGTGTTAACAAACACTTATACACCAAAATATACACATAATACATCAAAAAACATAGACACCAACATACCAAAACACACTATTACACAAACACAAACACACCATACACCCACACACTAATACACCATCTAAAATCACAAAAATGCATACATTCCATCCAAAGTAATGTTAACACAAGCTAATCCACCAAAAACATAGACACTATTATACAATAAACACACGTTATTACACGAACGCAAATGCACACAGGCACTAATACACTAAAAAACACACATTAATAAAAAAATTCATTAATATACAAAAAAATATATCATAAAACTATGAAAAATACCGGGGAACATTAAGAATAACATATCATAAAATAATAAAATTAATGTTTTCCGGTATTTTTCATAGTTTTATGATATTTTTTTTGGTATAAGGAAAAGAGTCAGACAAAAGGGCTGATCCGGAACCAAAAGCAAAGGTCGACGCAATAGATCAAAAAAGGGGGTAGTATAAGAAGATCAAAAAGAAAGAAGGTTGCAGGGATGCCGCAAAAGAAAAGGAAAATCCACAATCAGTTGCTGAACTGAGCCTTTTTCCTTTCTCAAAAGAAGCCAAAGCAGCAAAAGAGAATCCTTCTCCGTTTCACCTAAACCAAAACACACACACAACCCAGCTAATCAGCATATGTATGCACACCCACACACCATGTTAATACACACTAATATACCCTCAAAAAAAACCCAAAACATATGCTCCGTCCACACACACTAATACACCAAAGAAACACACTCATACACTAATACACCTAAGAAACATAGACACACTTATATTTTGCCTAACGGTGCCAAGGCTTGTGGGCACAAGGCTAGCCAGACCCTTGGTGCCCCTCAACTAACTCCTCCCCTTATATATGTTTTATGGAGGTTTTTCCAAACGACTTTAGCGGACATCTTTTGAACTGAAGAAACATAACAACAAGAGCCTAGGACATGGCGTCTGGACTTTTGTCGAACGCCTTAGCTACATCACGTTACTTTGAATTTATGAGCTGTCGTGATGCAAGATGCCACCAAGACATGTTCATTTTTGCATCCAAGTCAATTAGGGTTTGAAAACTAGTGTGTTCTTTTTTCATAACTTACAAATTTAAAGATCATCTAAAATACGATAATTACTACCAGTGAAAACTTTCAAACAACCACCACAATTGTTAAGAAAACACATTATTAATATTTAAAAATAAAAAATAGAACATCTACTCAAAGATATTCAAAAAGAATAAAAATGTAAACATGCAAGGAGCTGACCTGTATGCTCTTCAAAAGTATGTGCAGAGTTGTGTCACTTAAACCTGGATTACCATAAACAAAACTGCCATTGTTCATTCGTATCCAAAGCAATATGGTGTAGGATCTTCAAGTTTTAACATCAGTGCCTTTGTAGTTCGATAACTGCAAGAAATCTTAAGCAAAGGATGAAGATCGAGGATGATAATTAAGAATAATTAAGAACTTCACGAGAAGAAGAGAAAAGAAAACGCTAAAAAAATCATACCGCAAAATCAATACTACACAATACCCAAAGAAAAACCAACCTCTTGGACTGCCGCTTTATGAGCCTTCCAAATTTTAATAGGTTGGTTTTTCCTCCATCTTTAAGGTACTGCATTCAATAAGCAATATTACACATTGAATCATAGCACAAAAATTTAAGAAATAAAATACTATAAGCAAGTAATTGACACAAAGATTCAAGTAATTGTCACATTGAGTTATGGCACAAAAAATGTAAGACATAAAATACTGTAAAGAGGTAATTGGCAGCAGAATAGTTTTATGCCTTGAATAATGACTAGTAGAAAAACTAAAGCACAAACATACAGACAAAAGAGACTCATAAAATAACACTTTCAGATTGAAGACCAATTGCACCCATGCTCCCCACACTATTCAGATTATGGGAAACTGACTTACCATATATAGAGTTTTTTGTATTGGAGGTGCTAACCCAAAGAGAGTGACATAGAACCACAAATTGCGAAATAGCTTCAAAAGTGCAGGTTCCACATATACAGTAGGATCAAAATCTGAACATATTTCAGCCACAGCAAGAAGTAGAGGTCCTAGAAAATCTGCCCCAAGTCTCTGCCTGTCTGAAAAAATATATATATTACAATGAAAGTTTATCCAAAAAGTGCAACATATTGCAGAATCATGTTACCAAGATACGCCCCAGCTGTAGGAGGCAAACAAATAATGTACCCGAGCACAGTACTTATCACGAGGGGTTTGAAGCGAATGAGCAAGACATGCAGCAGCTGACCACATCGAGTGAGAGCAATTTAGGAAATCCCAACAAGCAATGAGCTGAAGAGCTCATCACAAATTCTCAACTTTTGCCAGACACAGAATAAACATGCTTCAACAGCTTCTATCAACAATGCACAACCTCTTCGATGACTTCCCATTCAAATCAACAGATGAAAGACTCTTGATTTGTAACCCCGCTGCAGCTTGGTAAACCGACAGCTCTGTATTGATTCTAACTTTCAGTAACTGCCCCAGTTCCGTCCAGTCACGCTTCCATATCTGCCAAAAAACCCAAACATTTTAACCAGATTTTTTCATTCATCTCTATAGTTATTTCATCAAGATATCAATAAAATTCGAAACCAAAAGGATGGATACCCATGAATTTTACCTTTAGGAAAGCCAACATTGATTGGAGTTGCTCCTTTGCGAATTGCGATGGCCCTCATTTGTTACAAAAGCTTAAGATCAATCTGGACTTTATCCAATATGTGCCCAATCAGCTTGAAAGCAATCTCCTGTTGTTGAAGTCTCTCCACAGGCTCTTCCTCAAAAGAGGCTACCACTCGCTTGTACGTTGCGGAACCGCCTCGTCCTTCATCATTGAACCCAACATCAGCCCCAAATATATACACATTGCTCTTCCACGCAAGGCTGCCCCCTTTCATCACCAATCCTTTCGACCACAATGCACTGGTCGCCTCATCTGTAACCCTTGAAGGGTCACCGCTAGAAGAACCAGAGGCATTGCTGACCTCGTTTCCTGGACTGTTTCTCTCATTTGATTGATAATGGTTTGCGCTGAGTGGCGAACACTGAGGCGATGACGCTTCAGGTGTTATCAATACTAGCTCCCTCGGTGAACTAGGAACCGAAATTTCAAATCGATCTAGAAGAGTGGACACTAATCTGTTTGCATTAGAAAGAAGAATTGGATGAAAATTCTGCGACAGAAAAACCCCCAAATCTCCACCGGCATTGTTAATCGCCGACATCACAATCTCTCCCGTAGACTCCGCAACGGCCATGGCAAAATCCGAGGACAACTCACTGGCTTCATTCACATAACTCAGGAAATCAAAAGATTGAATCGTTTCCAAACGACTGTGGCAAAAAAGATTGGGCAATAGAATACGGAATCGACCCAAAAAAGACGATGACGCTTCAGGAGTGGTCGAAACTAGCTCCTCGGTGAACTAGGAACCGAAATTTCAAATCCATCTAGAACAGTGGACACTAATTTGTTTGCATCGGAAGGAAGAATTGGAGGAAAATTCTGCGACAGAGCATTCAAGAAAACCTTGAAACCCCCAAATCTCCACTGACATTGTTAACCGCCGACATCACAATCTCTCCCGTATACTCCGCAACGGCCAATGGCAAAATCCGAGGACAACTCACTGGCTTTATTCATGTAACTCAAGAAATCGTACGAAGCAATTGAATCGCTTACAAACGACTGTCGCCAAAAAGATTGGGCAAAAGAACACGGAATCGACCTGAAAAACCCTAGGACTGCCGGTTAGGGCCTCATGTCGTCGAAATTGGGGCATTTAGAAAGAAATCTAGCGGTGGCGAGTACAGAGTCAATTGGTGGACATCGTCCACAAATCCAAGCCAATTTATCAGCAAATTGCGAAGGATTTTGTGCGATCAGATCGCAGAGTTCGATCATCGACTCCATTGCTTTACAATGCTGAATATTTTCGGAGAGAGGAGAGAGAAATCATCTGGTGGTGGAATTTAGGGTTTACGGAGATAGATCGTAGGTGGAGGTTCGTAAATTGGGACTCAGGAGGTCGATGTCGTCTGCTGAGTTTCTGATTTTATATATATATGTTGTTGGTTGTGTCTCTCTGACGAGATCATTGGTTTTAAATCTCTGATTTTGTTTCCTTTTTCTTTTTTGTTACCGTTGCCCCAAATTTGGAAACCAAGCTATACTTTCTTTACTTGACATCAATGAATTAGGTCACTAATTAAGTCTTTAAATTAGATATTTATAATATTATTATTTATTTTTTATTAATATATTTTTAACATATTTTTATTTATTTAATGATGCAAGAGTTCTCAGAGAGTTTCTATAATTATGATTAGTTGTTAGGTGAAATAAATTTTTAATTGAACAGTTGTAATTATTTAAATTCTGAAAGTAAGTTTAAATAATCTTTTTTCTTCTTTTAGGTCTCTATGCTTTGAATCGAGCCCTGATTTAATGTTTTACTATTTACAAATATGTTTAATACAAATTTGGGATAATTTCTTTTAATGAGTTTTATTTATTTTTAATAATTGATTTGGTATAAATAATTTTTAAACCACCAAAAAAAAAACAATTATAGTTAGAAGAGTCGTGAGTTTTTCATTAAATTCATTATCCTCGAAATGTTAATCTGAATCTAGTCACTTTTAAACTTATTTCTCATACTCATTTATTTTTTGAAAACGTTGCTTTAAATGATGAGATACAAAATGAGTTTAAATACTCACCTTTCTTCTTCCACTTTTCTTTCCTACAACCAGCCCATTATATCTAACCATCGTTGGACGTCTCTTCATATCTCTTTCATTTACCTTAGTTCACTATCAATATCCACCAGCAACTACCTATACTTTTTCTTTTCTTCCTTTTCATCTTCTCCAACCAGTCGTCGCCCATTACCACCTCTATTTTGATTTTTTCAAATAAAGTGAGTTGGACTCAAATCAGTCTTAGATTTTTCTGTTTTGATTTTATGTGAATTAGTGTTGGGTACTAGTCAGTGTTGGTGATGGTAGTGTGTTGTTGGTGATGGGGTGATTTGGGTTTTGGTATGTTTGGTGAGGAATAAAAGAAAGATTAAAGAGTGGTAATGGAGTAACGGCGATGGAGGCGCAGTTACAATGCAGAGAGGTCTTTGCAATGACACCAACGGTGGTGTTCCGATTTCGATTTCATTTTGATGTCAGAATTTAAATTGAAATTTTGTCTTCGAATTCTGATTCACAACAGCATCGCACTCATGCCACAACAATGAACTGGTGCAGACTTGCTGAAGAAGAAGATAGAGTAAAAATGGTTGAGTGCGTTGCTTTTGTATACCAACAAATGGACACCCCTACAACTATCTCTTCAAAACCCAAGCTTGCATTTCATGAGGATTCCAAGAAGCCAACTATCTAAATTGCAACACGGCAGCAGTAAAATGACATTATTCAGTCACTTTATCTACCACACAGTGTACGCAAAAAAAAAAAAAACGCTCTCTTGGAGGCTTGAAACGATAGTAGCTCCTGTTCAATTGAAGAACATATGCTGAAAAAGGTTGGTGTTTTCCATGCAACATATTAGTCTGCGAGTAATACCTGGTCATGATATGCATACGGTTGCTTGATATCTAAATTGTTCAAGTTTATTGTCTCATTAGATTTATTATTTTTCAGAAGTTCGCTAAGAAGAAAAATGGCTGGATTGGAATGAAGGGCATTT
This sequence comes from Ilex paraguariensis, assembly GCA_963454935.2. Classification (NCBI taxonomy): domain Eukaryota; kingdom Viridiplantae; phylum Streptophyta; class Magnoliopsida; order Aquifoliales; family Aquifoliaceae; genus Ilex; species Ilex paraguariensis. The sequence goes on along the minus strand of CAUOFW020007685.1, from coordinate 5,478 downwards.
ATCTTTTTGAAGTGTATCATTGGAGCCAGAAATATTTTCTATTCTTGTGGGTTGGAAGGCAATTACATTCCAAGAAGAAGGTGGAGGAAGAAAATTGAAATCATTAAACGTGTGGAAATCAATTCTTTTTATGCCGACTGTAATGCAGATGACCTTATTTGTGCCCAAATAAAGGTGTAGGTGTCATGTGTTGCTTAGATATTCTGAATATAAATCTTGACAATCGCATTGAGGCCAGACCACGAAGGATTTATCGTTCATGAATACTCTAGTCCCAGCGTAGATGACTTGCCTATCACTAGGGAAGATAGTCGAGGTGTGTGAAAGTTGGACCAAACACTCTGACCATTTGAACAAAACAAATAAAGCCTTATATTGAAGTTGGAAGTGACCATAATTTTCCAAAGATAACCTTTAGGTAGGTCCTCTGATGAGCCCAAATCTAATTGAGTCAGGCCCAATAAATGAAGTTAACCCAAATCAACAAAAAGACAGATCGAGCTCAGTTCGTAAATTCAACCCAACCCAAGGTCCGAAGAGTCCAACAAGAACTAGAGCACATGGAGAGAAATCATCGGGATACACACCCTCGAAGATCAAGGCTACCTTAATTGCACTTACCTTTTGTAGCTATCCTCTCCGAAGACCTAGTACCTTCACCCTCACGTTACCGCCTCAACCAAGTTTTTGTGCTTATAAATTGTAAGTCCTCTCTACATGAGAGGACATAGTGATCTCACCATACCTCTCTACACACTTTCTCTCTCCTAGCTATTGTACCACTCCTGGAGCTAGCCTTGTCTCTCCCTCTCTCTTACTTTATTTCATCAATAAAGGTTCACCAGCCATTGTAGCCGTTTCTCGGAGTGAAATAAGTCATTTAGACCAAACCACTATATATCTGTGTATTGACCCAATATTATTTTTTTGCCATTGATTACTTTATTAATTGTCTATTAATTATACCTTATCACATACTCGACTGTTGATTTTGCACGAGACAGTTTTGTGCAGAAACAGTTTGGCGCCATTTGTGGGAATCGACTAAGTTTTCTACTACCTTACTACTTCATGGTAATCACGACCAGGTCGATAAGTCAACAACCGGGAAACAATAACCCGGCCCCCCAGAAGGGGGCTCCGCCTCCCCTCGCACCCTCGGAACCATCTGCTACAACGACTCCCATCGTCGGACAAGAGCTTCTACAGACTATGCTACTACTGGTAAACCAGAACCAACAAATCATTTAGTTGATGTTCGCCAAGGGAGGCATCGCCCCTTAGCCTTGTAGGAGGAATACCACTCCCTCCAACGGGAGAAGCACAACAACCAATCCATTCTGGGCGCCAAGCAACCCCCCACCATGGGGCCCTTCACCCAATAGTCCCTCCTCAATGTGAAGGAAGCTCACATGTTCCCCCTCCTCATGTACCTGTGCAAGAGGACGAAGGAGAAAACAATATGTCGATCATGGAAGCCATTACAACAACCCGATAGAGGATGTCTCCGACCAATGGAACAAGAAAATTAAAGAGGTGCAAAACTAACTCGGTGACACCCTCAACGCCATCAAGGCACAAGCCTCCAAAACGGCGAATTACCTGGTAAGGTGCACTGACACCCCGTTTGTTACAGACATCGTCAATTACCTCCTACCCTTGAAGCTTAAGATGCCTGCCATCGAGATCTTCGACAGTACTAAGGATCCCCTGGATCATCTTGACACCTATAAGTCTTTCATGCAACTCCATAACGTGCCTGATGAGATTATGTGTAGAGCCTTCTCCACCACTTTGAAAGGGTCTACTCGACAATAGTTCACGAAGATCAAACCCTCTTTTATCCACTCCTTCGCGGAGCTGAGTAAATCTTTCGTCTCCTACTTCATTGGGGAATGCCGACATCAAAAGCCTGTTACCCACCTACTCACCATCAAGCAGGACTGTGATGAAAGCCTTAGGAGCTACCTCACTCATTTCAATAAGGAAGCTCTCCAGATCGAGGAGCCAGAAGACAAGGTAGCTCTGACCACCTTTATTGCTGGTATGTGCTCTTTTAGCTTCATGTTCTCCGTCATCAAGAAGCCGCCCTCCAGCATGCCTGAGCTGCTGTCAAGGGCACAGAAGTACATAAACGTTGAGGATGTCACCAAAGTCCATCGAGATGAGTCTTCTCGAAGAAGAGAGAAAATGAAGGACACCCGTGAAGACAAAGGGGAGACAGAGAGCAAGAGACAAAGAATCTAGAGAGTCTTTGTCAAAGACCGTCTTGGTCTAGTACCCCAAAGAGAATGACAACCTTTCACGCCACTCAACGTCTCGGTGGTGCACATCTTGTTCCAGATACAAGATGACCCCATGCTTCATTAGCCCGAAAAAATGAAGTCCACCCCGAATCGTAAAAACCTAAGCAAGTATTGTTATTTTCAATGCTATCATGGTCACGATATTGATGACTATTATGAGCTCAAGAGGCAGATCGAAGAGCTCATACAGCGTGGCCAGCTGAGGTAGTACGTTACTGGCAGAGGACAAATCCCGTTACCTGGGCAGTGTTAGGGTGATAGAGAACGCCAACAACCCCTTAGAGAAATTCAGACAATCTCCGGAGGGTAGGAGGAGGGGAAGCGACTCTAACTTTGCCAAGAAAGCCAGACAGGCAAAGGTGCATGAATCTCGCCCCGACAAAGACACCCTGACATGGGAAAGATGAGATCATCACCTTCTCAGATAGGGATCTCGAGGGAATCTAGCTCCCTCAAGATGATCCCCTCTTCTTAACCATGACGGTAGTCAACTTCCAGGTTAAGAGAATTTTGGTCGACAATGACATTTCAACAGATATCTTGTTCCCATTAGCCTATGACAGCCTCCACCTCGGCAGGGAGTGATTACAGGCCATCAGGACACCCATTGTTGGATTCTTAGGGGAGAGGGTTTATCCCTTGGGTTCCATCACTCTGCCAGTCACCGTAAGAACAGAGCCAAGAAGCTCTACCATCATAGTGAACTTCATTGTATTGGACTATCCTTCTACCTACAATATCATAGTTGGTCTCCTCGCACTCAACACCCTAAGGGCAGTGCCGTCCGCCTATCACATTGTTATTCATTTCCCAACCCTCTGTGGGATTAGAGAAGTCAGAGAAAACCAAGTTGCTGCCAAAGAATGCTACGTGGCCTCTATGGGAATCAAGAAACCCCAAAAGGACCTCTAGGTGGAAGCGCTTGGTATGACAGCACATTGAAAATGGGAGAGCCTTGGCCCACCTATGGGACACCGAATGCTTGAAGATATCCTTTATTGTTTTAGTTGATTTATTTTGTTATTTATTTTTTTATAAAATAAAATTCTGTGAAGATTATTGTGTCTATGACTATCTTGCTTTCATTTCATAAAGTTTGTAAACAGCTTACAAAAGTCAAAACATGACCAAACAACAAGTTAGACAAAAAGACAACAATTGTTGTACTCCCGACGATCAGGACAACAATCGTCATACTTTGGACGACCAGTCATTGCTCCCCGAGCCACAACCATTATCATCAAGACTCTCCCCATCACCAACTACTGCTAGTGCCTCATAGGGGATAAAACCAAAGAAATCAATAGCAGGGAAAGTTGCCAACCCCTTCATAACCACCAGTAAAAGCGTTTGCATTGGCCCTCTTAGCAGCCTCCCCTCTCATCTCTATCTCAATGGAATGAGTCTCTGCCACGACAACTCTTTCCCGAGCTATACATAGCTCGACCTCAGCTCTGGTGGCCCTCTCATGGGGCGCTTGTAGCTCTGACTATGTTCTTGTACAGACAATCACCTTATCAATCTCCAGCTTCGCGCTTTCTCGCAAGTCGTTAAAAAGCTCAGCCTAATCCTATTTCTGCTCTCAAGCAGTCTATATATTCAGCTTCGCACTCTCTCATGAGTCGCCAAGAAGCTTGACCTAATCCTACCGCTGCTCCTAAGCAGCCTATGTATCCAGCTTCGCACTTTCTCACGGGTCGCCAAGAAGCTCGGCCTGAATCTACCTCTGCTTCCAAGCAGGCTCAATCTCCAACTTAGTGCCTCCCTCATGAGTCACCAAAAACTCAGCCTTAAGATGTGTTACTCTCTCATGAGCCAACCTCAACTACTCTCAGCAACTCCCCATGCTTGCCTCTCTGTTACTAGATGCCTGAATGCCTTTCCAAGCTTGATCGTTCTTGAAAAAGGCAGGGAAAAGCTGCAGCCTCCTACAAGTATTCAAGAAGCAGAACATGAAGGAAAAGAGGCGAGTACAAAATCAAAGTTGAGAAGAAAGGCATACCATGGTAGACCCTTCCATCGCAGTATTGGTGATGCCCCTTGGACTTCGAGATCCAACATCTCTGATATCCCCGGGAGTCACAAACCTCCAAAATCGCTCCTTGACCAAAGTCAAGTCAAAGCATTGACACCGAGCCACTACTAGAAGCAGAACAGCTATATGGAGCTACAATCCCCGTAGAAGACCGCACTGGAGTCTCAACTTTTACAATGGTACAAGGCCTAACTCTGGTACACACAAGAGTCACAATCTGAGAAGGAGTAGGGGCAACACCGGTCCCATCTCTTGGGAAGCAACCTAGCCATCGAACTTTGATCGAGAAACATTGGAGCATCACACTTCACCCTCTTGGGAGGAGGGGAAGACACCACCCTAAAAGTATAGAAAACCTCCACCATCTCCCTATCAACAGGGTGTCTGTAATTAGAGACAAGGTCAGTATAATAAACCATACTCATATCGAACCATTACATCTCTCAGGGCTGTAATCACAGTCGCATCCCGTAGGGCCATAATCACATTTCACCAATTATGCCCCCCAAGTACACTTCGTACATGTATCAATCAATCCCAAAGTATATAGCCCAACGTATATGTACAGGTCAACCGATAACATTGACAAAATTTTATATAAATCAAAATAATCAATAATAATACAAAATTTCAGATAATGAAAGGATACTCTTTGCAAAGAGATTTAAAAAACAGGAACATATTGTATACTACCTCATACCTCAAATCCATCAATGACTTCAATAGATGCGAAATTCGAAATACCCTGAATTTTGAATCGAGTATCTAATAGTCCTCTTAGTGACTATTTGAGAACAAAAATTTCGAATAGTTTCGAATAGCACTCTGATAAATAGTTTCGAATATTTTTCGAGATTATCTAGGAAGGAAGGACCAAAGTTGATATTTGAAGAATCGAAGACAGACGAATCTTGATATTATTTTTAACTTTGTGGGTTTATTGAGGTGATGTATAATTTGAACAAATTCATTTTTATATTGAGGAGATTATTTTATTGGTATTTGGAGATCAAAATTGTGATTATAAATTTATTGAGGCAATTAGAGCTCTGGCCCTATACTCAGAGATTTATTTTGGTTTATTATCGATTGATGATTTAATCAAGTAACGGGTCCAAAAAATCGGGGCGTTACAAA
>CAUOFW020007684.1:0-20168 GCA_963454935.2 Ilex paraguariensis | reverse complement strand
AAAATGACATTGTAAACAGTGTTTTATCTATAATAACAGAAGGATCTAGTAATTCTTGATACTTATAAACAGGCCGCAATGTGTCCAAAATTTGTCTATACCTATTCGAGCAGTGTCTGTAATATGTCCATAGCCATTTAGACAGGTTTATACAAAAGTGATAGGGTATACACTATACAATATATTTGAGAAATGTTAAAGGCGTGTGTGTGTGTATGGAAACCACCCAGGACCAAGGGTGGCTCCACCCATGCATGGCATGTTGTATTGGTGTTGTGAGCTATATTAATAGTTGCTTGGTTATATCACAGTATAATCTTTTAGGTTCCTTGCTGACAAAACCAACTTCCTTCAGCAAGGTCCTTATCCAGATTAACTCACTAACCCATGTGCCATTGGCTTGTGCACTTGAATTGGTGGATTTATATTTCTTTTGCTATCACTTTATGGTTTGGTGATTGGCATTGTTTCTTTCTTTTTGGGACTCCATAAATTTTGGTTAATTTTTGCTTTAATTGAAATTTATCAGGCTCACGTTATCTTCGTCGTATTCATCCATACCTGTTTGCAACATTTATGGTGACTCAGGCAGTTTCTCAGCTGAATTTCCAATCTAGTGCAGGTTATTTGTTCGAGAAAGTTAGCGAGATATATAAAAACTGTCAGGTACATTACTGTACCTATGTTTCTAGTTATGAAGTTGAAGCATGTTCCCCCTTTCCTCGTCCATGTGACTTTCTTATAACAGCAAGTCTGTCTTTGATTTTATGGAAGCATTTCTTTTGTAGCCAATAAGGTACTCTACTGGTGGAGCCTAGATTTAGAATGATAAATTGTTTATGTTTCCAAACGTCAGTGTCAGTTCAAAAGGGTTGCAGTTTCTGAGTTCTTGTAGACCCGATCATCAACCTCCATTAATTCTGCGGATGACTGGGGAAATGGTTGATCATGAGGAACAGAAAAACAGACCAAGTGAAGTCAGCGAGTTCAATGGTTTGGCTCCTCTGCAATATGAGGGATTGTCACAGGTAGTTATATTTAGTGTGCCAAAGAAAAATGTAAAGTGCATTGTCAAGTGCCATTTTTCTTTCTTTTATGTGTTTGGTATCTTTGTGATTTTATGTCTGTCGAGGGAGAACCTTGTCAAGTGAAAGCATTTTTACATTTTGGCATCCTATATATTTTTTCATTTCACACACCCTCAAACTTTCCCTTTTCTTTCTCTTTTTTCTTTTGTTTTTGTTGGAAGTTAACATTTCGAAATTAAAATGAAGGAGCCTTATAATTGCTTGGTGATACATTGTGCCAACTTTGATGATTATACTTGTTTCACATGCTTGCCATGCATTTCTTCTGTGCATTTATCGACTAATTCCAACTTCAGGCTGAGGCAGAACTCTATAAAATGCTGTTAGAAAAGAGAATGAAGTTTGCAAGAGCTGCTGGAACCGCTCCGTAAGTTTTTGTTCTTTTGTCAACATTTCCGACATATTCTTTCTTCTGTCTGCTAAATGCTTTTAACATTGCAGATATGCTATATGTGGTGATCAAACATTGAAAAAGATAGCATTGGCAAGGCCATCTACTAAAGCAAGGCTAGCAAACATCGATGGTGTGAACCAGGTATACCATTTTGACCGAGGTGTCCCTCCAATTTTGTTTTTTGTACCTTTATTGGGGTCACCTTGTATGTTTGGTAGTTTAAACTCTCCTTTTTTTCCTACCCATTTGAATTTAAGTATTTAAGTAGTTCAATAATGTTGCTATGTTACTCACACAGAAAGTCATTGGCTATACTTGCTATGCCAGGGTGCTAAATAAATTACATGCACCATGCTGCCATGCACTCAAACTGCCCGTTTTACTACTTTCAAAGGCAATTGATCGTTTTCTGATTACTTCTTTTCTCTACCTGATAAAATCAAAGAAAGAGAATTAATGTTTCTCCATTCAATCACTGGGGGCTTGGCACCATTTGATTTTTAACCTGAATTCAGCTGCAGAGATGTGATCTATTAACATATATTATGCTAAATCATCTATTACATTTGCATTTACGAAGTATATGCAAATTTACCTTTTTTATACAGGGTGAAGATTGAAGTAAATAATTTAGAAAACATTTTATGGAGAATAGTCCCAGAAACACTTGTTCACCATGAATAGTCCGATCATTACTCTTGTTTATTGCACTGGTTCATTGTTTGGTTTCAGGGTTTTCTCAAGTTCTGGATTAGGAAAATTTCCAAGTAAGCTTTTATGTTTGTGTATTTTTCGTGTTTCAATATCTAAAAACTGAAATTCCATGGTGTTGCAGCACCTAATGACAATGTACGGGGATCTTTTTCTTCAAAGTATTCAACATCTATCTCGGGGGCTGAACCTTTCTTTGGACGGGGAGACAAGCATACAGCCCGCTATCACAAAAAGGATTTATACAGTACCAAACCACCAGACAAAATTAACTCCGGCAAAATTTGAAGCTTGGAAAATGTGGCAAGAGGATGGCCTCTCAATTCAGAAGATTGCTGTGAGTCCTATTTAGTGGCTACTGCTGCTTTATCTGCTTAAAACACATTTCTTAACTGCATGTGTATTTCCTATTCATAGTAAGCTTTATATTTGTGTCTTGTAGAGCTTCCCCAGTAGATCAGTTCCCATAAAAGAAGAAACTGTAATCAACTATCTCCTCGAAGCTGCCCGAGAGGGATGTGTAATTGATTGGACCAGGTTCTGTGAGGGGATCGGCCTCACCCAAGATGTGGTCAACAGTATTCAGACTGCTGTATCAAAACTTGGTTCAAAAGACAAGTTGAAGCCTATCAAAAATGAATTGCCAGAAGAGGTTAGCTATATGAATTACGCTAGGTATCTCCAACTATACGTGAGCCTATGGTTATGGTAGGTCTTACATGCCATAAGTCTCATGTTTTAGATCACGGAGACTAAGATTCCAGTGCCCTTTGTTCACAAGAATGCTGAAAACTTTACTTAATAATACCAGATAAGTTATGTCCATATCAAGGCATATTTGACAATGGATGATTTGGGGCTGTCAGCAGAAGGAGTTCAATCCTGCCACCAGCCTAGCTGTAAAGCTAATGAAAATTCTGAAGAGATGTCAGAACTATCACAAACATCCTATTTGCCATCTCACGTCAGACCTTGTGACGTTGAAAGACTAGTAAATACTGCAGCCTGTCATTATTCTTCAGATGATGGTGAAGGAGCAGTCCCAGTTCCCCTTGTGTTGTTCACAAGCTCAAAGCAAGCCCCAATCTTTACTGATGATCTTCATGATGGAAAACGCCAAAAAGTTGATGCAACAGGAGAAGAGAATCCTGTTGCACCGGAGGCAACAGAGAGTTCCATATTAAACTGGATTAAGAAATTTGATCATGGGGTGAGTAGTTGACCATGCAATATCAAACAAAAGCACAATGGGTTTTGTTTTCTTTTCTGTTCCCTATGAAGTAGAAAAGTTAAAATGGATGATGCTAATGTAAATTATATGCAGGTCTCTCAATCTGATATTTTCAAGCACTTCAAAGGATCCACCAAAGAGTCTATAGTTGATCTGCTGAGCTGCCTTGAAAGTGAGTTTTTGATATTTAAAAAAAATAACTTGTATATGCTTATGTGATTTAGTGCTGCAAAGTTTGCAGACTGGGTTTTTTGTTTAGGAATCCTTTGCCATCTGATTGGTCTTCCCTATTTTATTGTGTGTGAATCAGCAGCGCCTCTAGACGTGTGGTTGGTTGAAAACTTGTGAATATAGAACAAATCTAAAACTGTTATGTCGCCTTATGACATGTTGGCATGAACTGGTTGAAGATTGTGGGTTTCACTCTGGGAGTTAGCATGATTTGAGCAGAAACCAATCCATCCGGTTGAATGTGTAGCCATATCAATGCCTTATCCTAGATGGTTGTACTATGTTATATCAAGTCCTGCCAATTCCCTCTATACTGAACAGGTCTTGCCAGTGGCAGTGTGCTCCATCCATGCTTTTGTTTTCTTTCTAGTAAGTAGTTAGGTCATCTTCCCAGACACTGCATACAGATTCTCACTCGTTCGACCTTGTTTCTATATTGTTCTTTGGTTGTAACATCAATGGATGATTCAAGGTAATGACTGATTAGAAGTTAAACCCAAAGATATCCAGGACCCCCCCTGCCCTCCTTACTTTTTTCTAACGAGGAACTTCTCCAAGTTAGCAAATTATAGGTATCAGTTAAATTCGAAAGAACGGGGTTGATTGCTTGAAGTCCGGATCTACGGTTCGTGCTCTTTCCTTCTGGTACACAAGTTGTAATAATCTGCTAACAAAAATTTTATCTTTTCAATATTATAAAAATTTCTCTTTAGTAATGCTTTTTAGTTTAAGTTATTTATAACTATTACTGGAAAATTAAATAAAATTGAACAAATAGATTACACCTGTTATTTTTTTTTTCCAAAAAAAAATATGCAAGACGGAAAAATAACGTTTCTTTGTGGCAATGTACCCTCTACTATCAATTCAAAACAACTAAATCTCTTCTTGTGCTTTATTTATTGAGAGAAAATATGTTTGGTTGTATTTTAAAAAATAGTATTTAAAAATTATTTTTAAGAAGAGTTTTAGAAAATTAAGGGTCTGTTTGGTTTAGTTTTTAAAAACAATTTTTGGTTTTCCAAACTCTAAAAACAAAGATGTTTGTTTAGGTTTTTTGTTCTCCAATTTTTTGAAAATTTTGGGAATTGAGATGTGATTTAAAAGAACAACATTTTGTTTTTTTTTGAAGTAAAATGAAAACGCGAAAAATAGACCATCTCCAAATTAATGAGGTCTTCACTTTGAGTCTTCTTAGTAACAAAAAACACTATCTAGTATAAAATATATTTTTTTGGCCTTTCTGTCTCTTAGACTCTCTCCACTTCGGCGACGAAATCAGATGCACACAACATCTTTGGCGAAATGGTTCTCTCTGGTGATTGAAGATCTTCTTCGTCGATCAAAGATCTTCTTCGTCAATTGAAGATTCTCTGATGACTGAGATCTTCAGATCAAGGACTTTTTTTTAGATTTGAGTATTTTTTTTAAATCTGGGTCTTCTTTGGTAAAAGGGTTTTTTGGCAAATGGGTTCATCATCTTCTCCATTGACTGAGAGCTCTTTGACGTGTACTAGAGGTTGTGTATGTTTGATCTTGGATGGATCTTGAATTTTGGGTTTTGGATTTGTGTTCGTCTTGTTCGTCGTGTACCATTTCAGTCGATGGCTACTTCGGTTACCAGTTCAGTCAATGGCCACCAATTCAATCGATGGCTACCAATTCAGTCGATGAGTTCGTTTATTTCGGTGAAGCTCTAATCATGCAGTTCAATCAATGACTAGAAATTTTATTTTATTTTTTTTGTATTTTATCAAGTTTATTATATTAATATTAAAATATTACAGGTCCTCAATTTGCATCTCTTGTCATGTGCATGTCCAAATAGGTTTTCTATTTTTTTGCTCTGCACAATTGTTTTTGAAAATATATAACCAAACAAGTTCTTTGTCACAAAAATCATCAAAACCAGTTTTCAGAATTTTTTCCTAAAAACAATAAACAATTTTTGGATACTATTTTCGAAGACGCAAACCAAATAAGAGATTGGGGTGGTGTTTGGTTTGTGTCTAAATACCAATTTTTTGTTTTTAAAACACAATTTTGTGAGATGCTGTTTGGTTAGCAATTTCCAAAAATAAATATTCAAAAAAAGTGAGAAATGAGATGTTCTTTGAGTTTTCAAATTAAAATAGAAAATAAGGGAAACAATCACTCTTTTAATGAGATCCACCCATCGAATTTTCTTAGCAACAACACATTTTTTTCGATGAAGTATAAAAGCCCTCCAGTCAACTCCATCTGCTCTCTCTGCAACAATCTCTGTCTCTTTGCAATGATCTTTGTCTCTTTGCAAGGATCTGTTTCTCTCTGTGCAACAATCTGAAATGCTCTCTCTCTCACTCTCACTCTGTGCAACGATCGTTGTGTTGCTTCAACAGAGCAACGATTGTTGTGCTGCTTCAATGATCGTTGTGTCTTTATTTTTATTTTTTGTGTTTTTTGTATCACAAAATTTGTTTAGTTATATGATTTTAAAAATAATTCTATGTAATAAAAAATTCTAAAACTTATTTAAACAGTAACGCAAAAAACAGTAAAAATAAAAATGTGGTAATGATGGTGTGGTGGATGTGGGTAGTGGATGTCATTGTGGTGTGATAGACGTCGTGGTGGTGTGATAGGCGGTGATGGTTGTGGTGGTGGTGGTGGAAGTATGATGGTGGTGTTTTCTAAATTCTGAAAAAGTTGTTATTGAAAATTAATAGAATAATTTTAACTTACTAGTCATTGTCCGTGCCTGAAGGCACTATGTTACTTATAAAATTTCAACACACAAAGATAGGATGTTTGAATAATTTCAACATATAGTGATTAGATTGGTTTTGAATATTTTTTGTTGGTGCAATTGATATCTTATTTTTTTTGTATTGGTCACTTATTTCTTTTTAATTACTGATTAACTTGGGTTTTGAATTTTTTTTAAATTTTTTGAGAACTATAGGTTTTCATACAGTAGTGATTTATTTTTGGTATGAATAATAACTTGATATTTTATTTATGAATTATAAAAACAATTTAAACTTCTTTGATTGATAAGAAGTAAGAAGTAAACATCAATCATCAATATTAAGATGTGTGATAAGAAGATCTACTTATAGTATAAATTAGAAATTAAACAAAATCAACATAAATCAAGATTCAAAAAATACACTTTTAACATATAATATTTAGATCATTTGATTTAAAATAAATTCAATTTGAGTTGTTATTGTGCTTTTTCAAATTTAAAATAGAGACATATGAGAGATAGGAGTGTAGAGTCTTACGATAAAAGACTTTTTCATGGGTGAGAAAAGAAATTTAGAATTAACTGTAGACCGTTAGATCAAAAATTTTGAGATGATCTGAACCGTCTTTTATGTTGGGATTATTTTGTCCGTTGGATGTGTTTATATTTTGTCTTAAAACAATTTGAATCTCTCTTTGTCTTTTGAATTCAAATTTCGTTCTACTTTATTATATAAATTCTTTAAATTTACTTAGTTTTTAAATCTCAGTTTTCAAAAAATAACTCATCAAATAATTTTTCTTTTAGAAATTGTTTTTGTCAAAAAATAATTTTTAAGATGCAAATTAAACATTACTTTAACCTTTCCATTCCATGTGCTCTCTTTTTAGTATTTCCTCTTTATGACTTTTTTTGTTATGACTTTTTTTTTCTTAAATTCATTGGTGTCACGAAGTCACTTGCATTAATTGTATTAAATTGAAAGGGTCTTCTTGGATTTTGAGATAACACCTAGGGACAAATGGAACAAACATTACTAAATGAAGTGAAGAGCTAATTACACTTCACCCTTTGACTTATTTTGAATTTTTTACTTTGTCCCCTCACAAATTAAAAACCTCACATTATATCTTAAATTTATCAAATAGTAACAATGTGCTCGAATAACTAGATGGCATTGTTATATCATTTTTCATCCATAAAACTATCATAATATCACTTTATCCCTCAACATTGTTTATTAATTTCACAATTTCGTAAGAAGTTAATTATTTCAGATCATGCACAACGTATGTTAGACTTCAATCAACGAAAATTTTGACATCATTGACTAATTGAGCCACATGTACAATACTTTAAAGGGTAAATTATATTCACATCTCCTAATATTTGGCTTTATTACACATACACCCCTCACATTTTAACAATTACACTAAAACCCTAATAGTTAGAAGAAGTTAACTATCTTAATAAAAGACTATTTTACCCTTCTGTTTAACACAAACTCAAACCCAAACCCCAAGCCTTATCCCTAACCCTAATCTTCGCCTCCTCTGCACCAGTAATCCTAGTGCATTCTCTCTCTCTCTCTCTCTCTCTCGACGAAGAATTAACCCAAAAATCGTCATTCTCTCTCTTTCTCCCTTAGCCCATCTTTGTGTGCGTGTGTGTGTATATATATACACACACATGCATGCATACATACATATACACACACATAGACAGAGAGAGAGGGAAACCCTTGCCTGGCAGCGAAAATTGCCAGCAGCTCCCCACCACTGCAGCACCCTCATCCAAATCGTCACCCCAACTCCATCGTAGAGAGAGAGAGAGATTTCTTTCAATATTTTAGATCTAAGTTCTTCATGGTCAAAATGGAGCAGAAAGAGTTTTCAAATTTTTGAGATTTAAGTTTTTTCGATTTTCAAATCTAAGTTCTTCACAACCAAAGGGGGCATTATATTGTCTATCAGCCACACACACAGACACAGAGAATCTCAAGCAGTGGGGGGAGGAGGGGAGGGGAAGGGTTTGTTTTTGGGTGTTGCAGAGAGGTTTGTTTTATGGGTTGTGGACTTGTGGTGCTTGGTGGATTTCACTAGAAGGTGGGTTGTGGCTGTGGAGATTGATGGTTTGGTGAGTTTGTGTTGTGGATTTGGGGGCAAATTAGGTGGGTTTCTATTGTGGATTTGGGGGCAAATTGGGTGGTTTTCTGTTGTGGATTTGGAGGTGGATTTCATTGGTGATGGAGGTGGCAATTGGTGGTGCATGGTGATGATGTTAATTCTGTAAAAATTAGAATTGAATTTGAGGGCCAAATTTTAATTAATGAATGAAATTAACTATAATTGAAAGAATTTTGGAGATAAATTACCTTAATTGATAGATTTGTTTGATTTAATTAATTTTTTTAAGACAAATTTGATTAAGAGATTTTTAATCTCAATGTTATAAGGGTAAAAAAGTCTTTTTAATGAAATAGTTGACGTCTATTATACAAAAAGGGTACGGTTGTCACAAGTGTTCAAATGTCAAAGGGTTTCAGTGTCATTTTTGAAATGTGAGGGGATGTCTGTATAATAAAGTCAAATGTTAAGGAGTGTGAGTTAATTTACCCTACTTTAAAACATGTTTAGAGTGCAAGATGAGAGACTTTTAAAACCGAAGGAGAAGAAGATAAAAATCTTTAGTTTTTCTCAGAGACAAAGAGCCACTTTCCCAAAACAAGAAGAAAAAAGAATCAAATGAATCATTTGGATAGGCTTAGGCTCCCCTCAAATTACCAACTAATTTTTTTTTTTGGTTTCAACGACAAGAAATGTCTGGATCAATTTATGTACATTTTGATTAATCTCATCTTCAATACGATTAAAGACAGGTCATCTACGTCAAAACTAGGGTATTCATGAAGACAGGATTGACCCAACAGTTTAAAAAATAAAGTCTGGCTTTAGGCACTAAATTTTTAGAATACCCCACAAATTTAGATAAATTACTAACCAACAAAAAACAATTTAACTCATTAAATTTTAAGCCCTAAAAAAGTCCCAAAAAATTAAGTCCAATCGAAATTTTTATTGTAATAATTTAGATCCATGATCTAATTCATAACATTAAAATCTTAAAAATTAGAAGTTAAAAAAATAAAAAAATGCTTAAAAGTCAATTTATATTTACCCCCACTTCCCCTTTTCTCTCTGTCTCTCTCTAGTTAAAAAAATTAAAAAATAAAAACAAAAGTTGAAATCAAATCTCTCTTTCTCTCCGATAAAAGACAAAAATAAAAGTTAAAACATCTACTAGCACATCTTTCTTCTATCTGTCTAACATAAAAAAATTAAAATAAAAAAATTCTCATTTAGTGTTTTCATTTTAGACTTCAAATTACCTTGAGCTATCCTTGCATGAAGGATAAATCTTTTATGACCTGACTTCGTAGGGTTGCCAAGATTTAAAGTCAGAACGTCTGAATTTATAGTTCGTCTCTGTTACCACTTAAGCTATCATAGTACTTTTTTGTATAAAATAAGTATACTTATGCAAATAAATTTATATCTTTAAAAAAGAATTCAAGACCGTCCAACTTCGAATATTAAGAAACTATTCATAACTTGTCTTTAAAAGTACGGTGTAATATAAAATTTAAGTATCTGAAAAATTGATGCCATTATATCAAATAACAATTTTTCTTTCTTTTTCTTTCTTTAATTACATAATTTGCTATTAATTTCTATTTGTTATTTAAAATAAATTCACAATTTTTTTTTAAAATACATGATCTAAAAAAAAATATCAACATACGTATACTATTATATCTGAAATAAAAATTGTATTAAGTCACAAATTAAATAAAAATTAAATAATTTAACTTATGATAAAAATGGTTGATCCGATTGAAATTGACAAAAAAAATTGTGGGGATGAAATTCAAAGTGCTAAGTCAACCCCCATTTAGATGGGCAACTATTAACTACTTTATTGATCGGAAAAGAAATAGAATGGGTCCAAGGTTTTGGGTAAACTGGACTAGTGAAAATTGGAATCAAATACATTTTTTCAATCTGTTTTGTCATAGGACAAACAAAAATCTTTTAGGGCATTAAGAAAATATAATTACAATATATGAGGTATATAGTCCATATTTACCAACTGTATAATTGTTCGTGTTTGAAGATATAGAGTAACAAAAAATGTCAATCATTCATATTTCCAGGTGAAAGTATGACTAAACTAACACGTATCTAATAATTACCCATATCTAAGGGCTAATGTAACAAAGAATTCACAATTTCAATAGTTGTGAGGAATGAAAAACTGTTGGTAAACAAAATGCAATAGAAAAAAAAACGTTTTTTCATTAAAAGTCAACAAACCACTAAAAAAGAGAAGTGAACAAACCATCCTCATCACATTTCTCCATAACATAAACTAAACAAACGATCCTTATTAACTATATCACAATTCCAAAAACCAGTTTAAAGATGCATTTGAGCATTTCATTAAAAAGAGCCTCACAACAAAGATCACAAAGACACCAACTTTAGAGTCTTCATAGATGAACAAAAATGTGGAATAGTGAGCAGCACAAACAACAATACTACAAAAAACAAATCCACCAGAAAACAAAACAATAACGAGAGAGGTTAACAGTGATCTTTAACCTTAACCTGTGTTTGGAGGCTCTGCGCAATACAAAGAAATTGAATAATTATAGAATAATTTACTTATTTCAAATAACGAATTTTTTTTCTCTTTTTTTAATTACGCAATGTGAAATAAATTTGGATCTTAATCCAAACGAAAGAATTGAGATCTTAATGGAACATATGCGTATGTGCAGGCAATGAGGACCACCATCTTTTGCTTTTTTAAGCTCGCCTAAGCACTATATGCTAGGCATTTTAGCAAACATCTTGTGATTAAGCTTCCGGTGGATATGCAGCAAAACATGAAATTCAAAGTCCAGTTCATGTGCATCTAGCAACTAACAAAACTTAGTTTATTACATGAAATTCAAAACCAGTTTATCATATAATTTGCCCATAAAAACCGATTTTAGCGAGTGGTTACATGATTTTGGTGGATTGCACATAAAAACCGAATAAAGAACTCTATATGCCCAACAGAAATTGTCGTCCTGGCAATCTTTCGAACATCTCGTGTGCACAGAATGGGATGAACATGAAGATCGGCTTTCGGGTGACAAAGAGAAAGAGAAAAAAGGGAGATGAGATGTGTCAGAGAGATGATATGATTGAGAGATACCTGGGCAGCTGCTGGCTGTCGTTGGCGGTGGTGTTCAGATGTGTGAGAGAGAATAGATGCGGCTGTTTGGATAGTGCAGATTCACAGAAAAGGGCAGAGATACAGAGAGACGTGAGAGAGAGATTTGACAGAGAGATTTACAAAATAACGATATATATTTCATTGACAATAGAGGAGTACATTTTTATGGAGGGAAGATAACAAGAAAGAAGGAACCTCCTCCTCCTCCTCCAACCATAGAGATTGATAACTACAATTCACAGCAAAATGAGCAAGGCAATTAGAAACTTCATTACCTCGCCCTCTGAATCCAAGAAACTGAGAAAGACTCGAAAGAGGACCCATAAGCCTGAATCTTCTCCACAAAATTTCCTATCTCCGAAAAATCCGACCGAGTCTTCTGAATAGCATCAGTAACTACTTTGGAAGCACCTTCTAAAACAATCCTCCAAAAACCAAGTTCATGGCCAAGACGAACTGCAGTGAAAGTAGCCCAAGCTTCAATGTTATTAGCACTTAGTTGTCCAACCAATTTAAGACTCAAGCCTGCTAAAAAATGTCCTTCATGATTCCGCAGCACCACTCCCACACCTGAGCATCCACAGGAACTAAAGACTGCCCCCATCGAAGTTTATTTTACAAAAATCCACAGGAGGAGCAGACGCTGCAGACCTTTTGATTACTGATGGACGATCAACATGAACACTAACAGCCAAAACTTGATCTTGTATGCGTTGGAATTGTCGAACATAATCCTTAGAAAATTCAACAATTTCAAATGGATCTATCTTTGTAGCACACCACCGCTCTTGATTTGTTCCTATTAAACCAAACAGCCCAAGCAATGACAACCACCAAAACAACCTGTTCAGTTCAGCCAGTAAATGTTCAGAGATATAAACCAACCATTTTTAAACACTTGACAGAGAGCCTTGAGAGAAATGTAAGCCTGCTACTTCCCAAGTAGTAATTGCAAAAGGACACCTTAAAAATAAATGGAAAGAGGACTCATTCGATTCACCACACAAATAACACTCATTAAGAACATGAACTATTTTCCCCTGTAAGTTGCATAAGGTAGGTAGAATATCAATAAACAGCCTCCATGCAAAATTCTCAATCTTGTTGGGTACCTTTAGAGGCCAAATAAACATCTCAGGCCAGTTATCACTCTCCCTGCTAGTAGAACCAGAATGGTGTTGTACACTAACTAAATTTTGTTCAATAGTAAGGTGATAAGCACAACGTACCGAGAAATGATCAGAATTCGTATAATGCCACCATAGAAGATCTTTTGATGATGGTGACGAAGTGCTTCGACATTCCAGCTATAAGTCTCAGGATCAATAAAAAAACTCACTCCCGTATCATCAGGGGCGGAGCCAAGATTTTGCCTCGGGCAACCTAAATTCCTAAATTTCAAAAAATAATTGTAACATTATTTTCATCAAAATATGTATTCTTGATAAACTGTTTATAAGCATAGTTACATCAAAAGAATGTCATTTAGAAGCGCAATTCATGTATATGAATGATGTACAAAAAAATGCAACAAAAAAACTTCACATCAAAAGTATCATTTAATGTTCGAAATCCTATACAAAAGGAGCTCCCAACTTTCGAACATCCAATAAATCTTTATATTTGTTCTCGATGAGTTTTCATATTTTGAAACCGTTGCATAATCATTTCATTTTCAATGATACTTGAAACAACTTTCTTAATATATGCAACCAAGCAATCATTCATCAATTAATCTCCCATTCGCTTGCATAATTGATTTTTTATTATGTTCATTGCTAAAAATGTTTTTTCGACGATTGCAGCGGCAACTGATAAGACAAGTGCTAGTTTGATGAGCAAATATACCAACGGATATACTATATTCTTTTTTGTCTCTATTAACTTCTCTGCAAGTTCACCAATTCCTTTAACTTCTGAAAATTCATTGAAGTGCATATCAAGTATATAAGTCTCAAGTTGATTATCAAATTTCAAGAGCTCCATTGGGGAAAATTCTGAAGGATAAAATTGATCAAGATGAAGTAACTTCTCCTTATTGAATGTAGAGAATGAATCCATTGGATTTAGGCATGTCACACGCAGAAGTAGCTCGGTGTTCACCTCAATAAAACGATCGCTAAGCTCTTGAAATTGCATATCTAACACTGTAGAAAATAATTTAACACGATAACGATATAGATTAGTGACTTTTTCACCACGTTGTGACCTTCCTCGAGCTATGTATATCTCATCCATATTCGGAATAATAATATCATGTTTTCCACAAAAAGAAGAGGCCTCGGTGACTAAAGAATCTCATCCATCATCTCTCATTATTGGTAGACGTTGTTTGAATACTTTAACTAAACTCATAGCATTTACAATATCTTAATCTTTCATTTGTAATTCTTGTGATAGTTTATTTGTAATTCCCAATACACCTTTCACAAAATGTAAATTGAAAACGAAATTGAAAGATTGAACTGAATCCAATAAAGCACATGTTTCACCTCTTTGCTCAAAAGTTGTACCATCCTCTACAATAATCTCAAGCACATCAACAACAGAGGAGAACAAAACAATCACATTTATGAGAGTGTCATAATGTGAGCCCCAACGTGTATCACTGGCCCTTTGAAGACTACTTTCTTGCTGCAAACTACGCCCACTTGATAACTCTCCATTGTTTAGTGCTTGAATAACCTTACTAGCTTGCTTCTCTCTTAAAATAGCTATTTGTTTGCATGAAGCTCCAACAACATTCAATAAATTAGCAACAATATTGAAAAGCAATGCAATTTGATTGTGATTTTTCGCAACAGACACAAGTGTAAGTTGAAGTTGATGAGCAAAACAATGAACATAAAAAGCAGATCCACAATCTTTTATGATGAGACTTTTGAGACCATTGAATTCTCTCATCATATTATTGGCTCCATCATAACCTTGTCCACGTA
Source organism: Ilex paraguariensis (assembly GCA_963454935.2). NCBI lineage: Eukaryota > Viridiplantae > Streptophyta > Magnoliopsida > Aquifoliales > Aquifoliaceae > Ilex > Ilex paraguariensis. The sequence goes on along the minus strand of CAUOFW020007684.1, from coordinate 5,557 downwards.
ATCTTGATAGACTTAATCCATACTTTGAGAACAATTATTCAATCGCCACTTTAAGTGATAAAGCATTTGTATCAGTAACATGGACTATGTCAAGAAAACGCTCAGTGATGCATCCCTTTTTATTCACATAGCGTAACAGGACTGTCATTTGCTCTTAAACTGAAATATCACGAGATTTATCTACTAAAATGGAAAATAAATCATCTCCAAGATTATTGATTATTGCGCATATGGTTTTACTTGCAATAACGTGGACAATATCCTTTTGAATGTCTGGTTCTGTCTCTTTGAGATTCTTTGGAGCATTTTTTAAAACAACATTGTTGATGGTTTCATTGTGCTCAGCAATAAATCGTAGAAGTTCAAAAAAATTGCCTTGATTTTTTGAATCCTTAGACCCATTATGACCACGAAAATGCTAACCCTTAACGTAAAAAGAATCGAAAACAATCAATTGCTATAGTTAAACGAACTCGATACTCTTTTTAAACTTGATTTGATTGCTTAGAATAAGCAACTTTAATATATTACTTCTAATTCATTAGATTTTGGCACATTTTCCAATTCTCATTTTGAGCACTATTTGGACCCCCAACATGAATTTGAAATCTTTCTTTTTTCTTCCAGTTACGGAATCCCTCTATAACAAAAGAGTCACCACCCCCTTGCTCTCTCATATCTCTTCTCATTAGATAGCAACATAAGCGACATGTTTTTTAATGTTATACTCCAACCAACTACCAAACTCGTTGAACCAAGATGGACTAAAACGACGACACAACTTGCTGAATTTCATTTGGGAAAACTTATGTTCACAGGGTTGACATGGGCCTTTTTGTAGATATGTTTTCTGAATTTCATCGCGGTCATTAGGATGATAATTCGAAATTCTAATTTTTAGTTCAGGATCCGCATGAAGATTTTTTAAGTTAACCCTTTCACGACTTTGCTTAAAACAATGTCGTATGTCACCACCACGATCATTTTATTTCTTGACTAGGAGGCGGTTGTTCCAATGTTGATTTTCTTATAAGAAACCTATCCATAGCTGATTGAAAAATAAATTTATCTAATTAGATTTAAGTTTAAAAGTTCATCATTAAATTCGTAACAAATGAGATAATGGACCACACATAATTAAAATATAATTCATAAATCCAAAATATAATCCAAATTAGAATTTCAAGAAATTAATTAAAGCAATTTAATCATAGGGGAGAAAAATAACACTAAAAAAGAATTTTAGATAGCCAATCTGAATAGGGATTTCAACAAAAATTCAAAATAGTTGAGTGTTGACCCAAGATGAAACAAAGAAAACCTACATAAGTCCATAAATAATACACTAAACAACCATGAATTCTACAGGAACTAAACTAGTTTTCTAATATAAAAAATCTGATTTTAGATTAGTGCTAATACTACTATAAAAAAATTTGGTTAATGGATTACCTCTCCTTAGCTTCAACATAATCTTCTAGGGTTCTTCAAAGTTTGATTTGCACAACGATTGAATCCAATAGGTTGATTCGTTGATGAATACACCAAATGAACTAACAAAGAAACTAAAGATAAAAAAGAAGAGGGGATGGACTCGAAGTTGGACTGACTGGTGAAGATACGAAGATGACTTACGGGAAGAAAAAAAAAGCAGGCGTGAAAACCGAGGAGGAGCTACCAAAAGTTAACTTTTTAGGGTTTAAAAATTATATTAATATACCCTATACTTTAAGAAAATTTCAGTAGGGGCAAGTTTAAGAAATTCTTAAAATTTTTATAATTACACCTAGGTTCTAATTTTTTTTAAAAAATTCAGTGGAGGCAATTGCCCCCACTGCCCCATACCAAATCCACCCCTACGTGTCATCATCAATATCCAACAATGGACTGATAACTCTAAAAGTATATGATCTATGAGTCCACCTATCAAGCTTGGCTAGATATGAATTAAAGCCACAAGCAAAATAATAACGCAACGAAATAGAACACTGATGGGACATTTTTTAAATACTCCAAGATGAAGACATGTGTCATCGATGTCACTAAATTCTTGTTACTGTGATCACGACATGTACCCATCGGTTCACAAGTCCCTCTCCCTCGAGGTACTGGTCGTTGGGATCAATGACATCCAGTATGTTTACGTACCGACACGTACTCCTCGGTCGGGGGGGATATGGTACATCGGTCCCTATGTGTACCTCATTCTCGGTTCCGAGAAGTACCGTCCAGGATGGCATTCTCTGCTCCCGCAAAGCTATTGATGTACAGGACGCTAGCCTAGGCTAGGTTAGTCATCATGACCTCGTCTTACACAATTGGTGTCAGAAGGCTCAAGAAGGCAGGGAACACAGCCAATGGGGAATGGACGCGTGACATATTGTGTCACATCAGAGACAGAAAGACCGGATGCCCTTGCTGACACACGACTTGGGAAAGCAAGCATTCAATTACACCATTCCCTTGATGAGACAACATTTAATGGGGTAAAGCTCGGAAGTGAAAGGTAATAAATGTCTCTAAGGCTGGACATTTATTACATCCTCCCCGAGAGGAGCTCATTGAACAGTCGGCAGGCCGATGACACAGCCTTGGTTGCTCGGGATCCCGAGCAGTTAAAAGAGAAGACATTCCTCATAGGAAATCATGCACACGTTGTCTGTACCTAATGATCACCTACTGACCACACTGACAACAATCATGAGTTTTTAAGGTATAAATACTTCTCGCAAAAGGCAAGACGGTATGCAACGAAAAACCTTTGCTACAAATTATACTCAGTGTTTTCTTCTTCCTCTCTCTCAAAAAACTGACTTGATCGTCGGAGGGGATTCGCCGAAAAACACTCTGGCGCCCTTCTAACTTGTCTTTCTTTATCCCAGGAACCTTCCTGAGCCTTACTGGATCGTTCCGAAGATCCATGAGGGTCTCCCATTATCGTTCCAGGTTACCATCGGACCTCACAGGCTGTTCCAAACAGCAGAGTTGACCACTCGACTGACTCGCTCGAGTTCACCAAGGGAGAGATCTATTCTCGTGTTTATATTGTGCAAGATCCAGTACGCACAATCTGGCGCCGTCTATGGGAAACGACTAGTTTTCTTAGTTTCTTCTCTATAAAGAATAGTGACCATGGTGAATACTCGACAAAAAGGGAAAGGTCCCCAACAAATAAGTCTCGAATTACAAGCTCCATGTCACCATGGAGGGAGGGATCACACTGATGGGAATAAAAATGTCTCTATTCAGTCAAGAGGGGTTACCCCTCAAACTAGTATGGGCATTAGGTCAGGAGGATCCGCCCCCTTGGCTCGTCAACTGGCGGAGGTGATCGAAGAAAAGTTTGGGGATCGATTACGACAGTTGGAAAAGGACAATGTGAACGTCCTAAGCCAGCTCAACGAATTCACCGCCTCCGGTGAAGGGTCGAGGGACTCATTCCTTTCTCGTGGGCTCCCCGCCCGAGAGACGAAAACAAAGGATCTAAGGAATCATTTAAACAACAAGGCAGAAAGCTCCATGGCCCCAAAGCGACCAAGAGCCAACGAGCGCCCTCTTAACGACCATTCCAGGAAGGCAAGGCCTTTAGCCCTGGATGACCTCTGACGAGGACTGTCAAGACGGAGGAAGGGAGATGAGTCCGAGGAAGATTCAACCTTATCCACGTGACGCCCAGGAAATGGGGGACCTATTGACGAACTCGGAGACTTCAGAAGACACCCCGTTGGGGAGAAAATTGATCTCAGGGCTTGGTTGGAATCTAGGAGAAATGACAAGACTGTTCAGGATGATGCCGAAGACGAGGTCATGCAATCACCCTTTACCAGGGGTATCACAGAGATGGATATTCCAAAAAAATTCGTCGTGTCGAGGTTCAAAACTTATGATGGACGGTCCGATCCCGAAGCCCACCTCAGGCAGTACAAGCAAATGATGTCCGTGTATCATTCAAACCAACAGTTCCTCTGCCGAGTGTTTCCCATGAGCTTGGGGGACTCCGCGATGAAGTGGTTCGAGGCTCTTCCCCCGAACAGCATTAGATCATGGAAAGAGCTTACGAGACAGTTCCTAGCCCGATTCATTACGGGGAGTAAACGGCCTAAAGACATCAGATCATTACTGACACTCAGACGGAAGGAATCCGAGACCCTTCCCCAGTATGTCATCCGGTATTAGAAAGAGGTTAATGAGGTAGAGGGCTGCTCGGAAGTCATGGCAGCGGCGTCTTTCAGGCTCGGCTTGGCAAGGGACACAGACCTATATCGATTCCTGACCAAGAAGACTCCCTTGGATATGGGCGAGCTGATGGCCCGGATAAATAAGTGCTCGACGATCGAGGACGAGATGGGAAGCAGCAAAGGCCGAAACCTCCAATCTAAGAGAAAAGAGAGGGAGCGGGAGGATACTCCCCGAAAGGGACTGCTACCCCCTCCGGGGGGGGTCGTTCAAAAGAGTTCACACTATGTTCAAGGAACCCATCTTCAAGTTGCTCCATAAGATAAAACATGAGTCATTCTTCAAGTGGGCGCCCAGGATGCAGAGCGATCCCTCCACCCATGATCAAAAGGTTAGGTGTTCCTATCACCGGGATTTCGGACATCGCACCGAAAGCTGCAGGGTATACAAATCGTTCTTGGAAAGATTGGTTCGAGACGGATACTTGAAAGAATACATAGAGCCCAGGACGGTAGAGAGACAAACCCCTACCCTGACCGAGGAGCCAGACAATGTCATAGATGTCATCCATGTATGTCCGCTAGATCGCCCCACATCCAAGGAACTCGAATCCGACCTCAAGAGGGTAGCTTTTACAAGGAAGATAGCCGAGGATGATGGGGGGCCACCCAGTAAAAGGTCAGGACTGGGGAGCCCAGCATCACATTTTTTGACGCGGACTTGACAGGTGTGGTGACTCCTCATAACGACGCTCTTGTCTTAACCCTGAAGATAGGTAAGTTCGACGTCAAAAGGGTGTTGATAGACTCTGGAAGTTCCTCGAAAGTGATGTACTCTGACACTTTAAAACGGATGGGTCTTGGCCTCAAGGACCTCACCAAGGTCAGGACACCCCTCATCGGTTTCAACGGCTCGTTCGCCCTGCCCATAGGCAAAATCACATTGTCAGTTGTCACAGGTCCCTTCATCATCAACACCGAGTTTGTCGTGATTGATACGGACTCTCCCTACAATGTGATCATGGGACAAGCATGGTTGCATGCGCTGGGAGCGGTGCACTCCACTTATCACCAGAAACTAAAATTCACCACGCCAGAGGGGATCATGGAGATCCTAGGGACCAAGCATCCGCAAAAAATTGTTTTCATTCAGCTGTTAGAGCCGGGGCTTTCACCCAAGAAAAGGGCGAGCTTCGGAAGAGATCATGGAAAAATAGCAATCACAGTCCGGGCGTCCAGGAATGGATGACCCCCGGATTGACCCAACAGAACAGTCGGTGGAGGACCTCCGGGAGGTGCCCTTGGTGAGGAAGAAGTAGAAAGATACTTCTTAGTTGGAACGCGATGCCCGCAGCCGAACAGGAGGAGATGATTGAGTTCCT